>JAXCGZ010000312.1:0-86415 GCA_037179515.1 Halocaridina rubra
CTAGGAGTAAACATACTGGCAGATTTGTCTCCAGAAATACATATAAATGGCATAGTAAGGGCAGCATATGCATTCTTATCAAATGTAAGGGTAGCCTTCAGGCACATGGACAAGGAAATGTTCAGAAATATTTATGTAACCTATGTGAGGCCAAAACTGGAATATGCAGCCCCCTTTTGGAATCCGCACTTGAAAAAGCACATAGCTAAGCTTGAAAAAGTTCAAAGACATGCCACGAAACTGGTGCCAGAAATACGCAATCTCAGTTATGATGAGAGGCTGAGGGAATTAGACTTACCATCACTCGAAGCTAGAAGAGTGAGGGGGGATATGGTGACAGTCTTTAAATTCCTTCATGGTTATGATAGAGTGGATAGGGATCGATATTTTGATATGGCTGGCTCTAGAATTAGAGGTGATAGTTTGAAGCTTGGTAAGAAAACTTCTTTGCAGGATGTAAGGAAATACTTTTTCAGTGTAAGAGTAGTTGATAATTGGAATTGGCTAAGCGAGGAGGTAGTTAATGCTATCTCAATCCATAGTTTTAAGGACAGGTATGATAAGTATCACTAAGTATAAAATGGAACCGATGAGGAGACGGGAAGATACGAGCTTTGGGCTCTTTCCCGTAAACACAATTAGGTAATCACATTCTCCGGCACTTCCAGCTCTTGTTCTTAAGCCTTCTTCATTGGCTTCATCTCGGCCTTATAAATAATAGCTGGTCTTATTATACATTTGTATAAGAAAAAACTTTGCTTCAACTTTTGCACTAATTATCTCGTGGGACAAAAGTTCCTTATGACCATCTCCAGTTCGTCCAAACACGCTGTATCCTTTAGCTAATTTTCATTGTCCATATCTCCATTTTAAGTCACTTTTGAGCCGAGATGTTTAAAAAGATGCAACGTTTTCTACATCGTCTGGCCCAATTTTTTTTTCTCCTCTTTGTCTATTATCTGTATATATCAATAGTTATTAAGTTTTTTTTGCCCTACTTATTTTCAGACCTCGATCTAAAAAGTGCTTGTCTACCTATCTAGTTTTAGTTCGACTCCTACTCTGGTAATGCCTATCAACACTATGTCATCTGTGATTAATGCCTCCAAAGGACATGATTTCTGATATATATATATATATATATATATATATATATATATATATATATATATATATATATATATATATATATATATATGTGTGTGTGTGTGTGTGTATGTATATATATACATATATATATATATATATATATATATATATATATATATATATATATATATATATATATATATATATATATATATATATATATATATATATATATATATATATATATATATATATATATATATGTGTGTGTGTACCGGTGTGTGTATATATATATATATATATATATATATATATATATATATATATATATATATATATATATATATATATATATATATGTGTGTGTGCGTGTACCGGTGTATATATATATATATATATATATATATATATATATATATATATATATATATATATATATATATATATATATATATGTGTGTGTGTGTGTGTGTATATATATATATATATATATATATATATATATATATATATATATATATATATATATATATATATATATATATATATATATATATATATATATATATATATATATATATATATATATATATATATATATATATATATATATATATATATATATATATATATATATATATATATATATATATATATATATGCCATTTTTCCCTTTATAAGAGGAGTGGCTGAGTCAAGGCAAAATGCTCTGACTCTTTGAGAGAGAAAATACAGAGGAGAGGTTTCTCATACCCCTCTCTCTCTCCGCCCCATTTAGTCGACTCTTACGACACGCAGGGGAACACGGAGGAAGTATTCTATCCCCTCCCCTCAGGGTATGTACGTGTGTGTGTATATACATACACACACGCACAGTGTCTCAACTAATATGCTATAAATAGAGTATATATCTAAGTATACATAAATCGATATAGCAAAGCTATACATAGGATTATTTTTATATCACTGGTGACCTCTGCTGAAGTAGGCTAAGTGTTGGGTCAAAGAAAACAAGTGTCGACGAAGTTCCCTAAATAGGTTTTTACGGAAGTCCAAAAGACTGATTACGCCTATTCATTTGCATTTAAAACTTGTATCAAGCTATGCGTATGTATGCATGTGACGCATTTATTTGTATTTTTTCCTTAAGCGCTTTTTTAAAATACGTTGAGAAGTGTGTCTTGCATTTGCTTACAGAGATGTATTTATTCTACAGTAATAATAATAATAATAATAATAATAATAATAATAATAATGGTGATGATGATGATAATAATAATAATAATAATAATGATGGTAATAATAATAATAATGAAACATCCTAGTGGTGTAAATTTTTCTTAGAGAGTAAATTAACCTATTCTACTACTACTACGACTACTACTGTTGTTGTTGTTGTTGTTGTTGTCGTTGTTGTTGTTGTTTGTACTATTTAAAGCGTTCTTTATCTCACTCTTTCCATTCATTCTCTCTGTGAAAATAAAATCTCACTCACACACACACACCGCGTTCAGTGACACACGGAACTGCTCCTCTTAAATTTTTAATTGTTTCGAGTGACCAAGTGCTTAGTGGAAAACTTTAGCATAATTTCCCTAAATCTGAAATCCTGCAGAGTATTGTGAGTACAAAACTTATATTTGTTGTATGACGAGACTGTCCAAAATATTAAAGGAAAAAAAATTGAGAACATTTTTCGTGAGGGGAGAGAGAAGCTGCCGTCCAGTTCTGCCTTAAAGGAAATTTAGAAGAGTTTCCAGAGGTGAAGCCATCACATCACATTACCTAATTTTTTGTGTAAACTGGGGAAAGCTCTTAAGCTGCTTACCTGATCCTGTGGTTCCATATATTGTTAAAATCAGTATCCTTCCCATTTATATTAACTTGTTAGTTAGTTTGATACACAAAAAAATTGAATAAGTAAAAAAAAAAAAAATATCCACCTGTCAACAGTACTGAGTTAAGTTGCCAAGTAGTACAGCTGTCTTATTTTCTTCATTTTTTTTTTTGCTTTTCTTTTAGCTTTCTGTTTTACTATTTTGTTTTTATTTTGTATATATATTGAGTTAAATGTAAAGTCTAATCTTGTGATAACATACCTTGGTTAGCAAGTGAGTTTATCAATTAGGAAGAATATATAGCAGAAACAGGTGGGTGCCACCTCAGACACAGGTTCAAATTTTTCCTTCAGGTTTGACTTTTGTTTTGTTGCATTTTTTTCTTTTTCTTTTTATCCTTAAATTACCATGGTCAAGTTTTTAAGTTAAGATGTGTGTTACCAGAAAAGAGATAAACTGAGTCACTAAATAGCACTTATATGGAGATATAAAAATTCGGTGTGAAGCTTAATTAAAAGTTTTTCTCTTTTTTTTTTCCTCTTTCTCGTCTTCTTTCTATATTCTGTGAGAGGGAGAACATAAAAATGACGCCATCTCTGTCCCAAACCTCTGCCATCCATGGGTCGGTAGGAGGGGTAGCCATCAGGAGACTCAAACAGAAAATCAAGAATTTAGAGGAAATGGTTATAAGCCTTGATGATAAAATTCAGAATACGGATGGAGAAATGAAAGAGAATAAAACACTCAGAGAGCAAATAAGATCTTTGGAGGAAGCAAATAAAGCACAAGGGCAGGAGAGAAAGGAACTAGAAAAAAGAATAAAGAAGCTGGAAGGGGAAAAGAGTCAACTAGAATCTAGACTTTCTAAACAAGAAGATAAAAACAAACAGCTGAATGACAACCTAAAGGAATTAGATGTTAGTTCACTGCTCTCTTCTGAGAGAGACGAGATTGCTGCTTGAATGTCCAGATTAAGGAAAACATTGAACAGTTCAGAAAAGAGTTCCAGGAGCTGAATATGGAAAATGATGCCATGAAAACTTCCTTTGCTGATGCACTAAAGGGGAATGTGGCAGTAAAAGAGGCTGTAAAGGTGGTGGCACTGGAAAACATACAAACAGTTGACTATAAAGAGACAGTAATCGAAAAAATGAAAGACGTTGTGATGGAAACGGCAAACCCACTCATCAGACAGGCACTTGATAAGGAGAAGACAATGGTAATCTCAGGCATAAGCGAATCCCAGAAGCCAACATGGCAGGGGAGACTTGAAGAAAATAAAGCTAGGGTTGTAGACCTGATAAGAAAGCTTGGAGTAGTTTGTGGTCCTGAGGATATTGTAAACATTCACCAACTAGGTAAATATTCGAGGGAAGGAAAGCCTAAACCAACAAAAGTAACCTTTGAGAGAGGGGAAACATGTAGGGAAATATTGTTGAGAAAAAAAAGTCTAAAAGACCTTCAAGAATTCAAAGAAGTGTTCATTAGACAATACAGAACACAGGAAGAGATGGGAAAGATCAAAAACTTGTTGCAAGAGGCAAGAAGGTTAAATGATGAAAGAAATGAAGAAGAGAAGAAAAATTTTCATTACAGAGTTCTTCCAGACAAAGGGGAGATAAAGAAGATAATGACAGAAGATCAGGGGATGGGGCCTCATTAAGATTGTTATACACAAATGCTGATGGATTAGCTGGTAAGGCAGTAGAATTAAAAGATAGGATTCACAACAGTAAGGCAGATATAGTAGCAATTACAGAGACTAAGTTGAGTGAGGACATAAACAGTGTCACAGTTTTTCCTAAGGGTTTCAGAATACTAAGGGTTGAAAGATCTGAGAGGACTGGTGGAGGGATAGCACTGCTCATAAGTGAGAGGATTCAAGTCGAAGAAATAAACTTGGCTATAGAAAGTGAGTTCAAGGAATTTCTTGTTGCTCGCATAAATACTGGGTCAGAGAGCATTATAATAACTGTTGTATACAACCCACCAAGGAACCAAAATAGGCTTGAAGTTTATGAGGAAAGTCATATAGGTACTATTGAAGTCATAAACTCAGTTGTTAACATGGCACGGGAAAAAAATGTAGGATTTTGATTATGGGAGACTTTAATCATAAAGAGATAGATTGGATAAATCTTGACCCACACAGTGGTGAGGACTCATTCGGGGCAAGATTCCTAGATTGCGTACAAGGGAATTTCCTACACCAACATGTAATGGAACCAACAAGGGCCAGGGGTGGGGATGAGCCATCACTACTTGATCTAGTGTTCACAGATAATGTGTTGGATATTGAAAAAATTGAGTATGAACCACCAATTGGAAAGAGTGACCACTGTGTGTTGTTGATGGAGTATATCATTGAAGATATTCTTCCTGAGAGTAGAGGCACTGAGGACATGAGGAGGAACTATCCGAAAGGAGATTACATCAAAATGAATGAGCTTTTTGAAGTTATTGACTGGAGAACCTTATTTTACAACAAATCTGTACAAGAAATGTATGACATCTTTTGTGAGAAATATGGGAAGATAGTAGATTGCTGCATACCTGTCACCAAAGTAGGTGTAATTCATGCCAGAGAGAAATGGTTCGATAATGGGTGTAAAAGAGCTAAGGAGTGGAGAGAGAAATGCTGGAAAAGGTATAGGAGGAGAAAAAACATAAATGCCTGGCAAACCTACAAAAGAGCAAGAAATGACTACCTAAGTAAAAGGAGAGAGGCAGAGAGAGACTATGAGAGGGACATCACCAGGAAGGCTAAAGAAAATCCCAAGCTTTTCCACAGCTTTATCAGAGGAAAACTGAAGGTAAAAGAACAGGTTTTAAGGCTAAAGAGAGCGGATGGAAGCATCACTGAGACGGATGAAGAGATCTGCAAAGAATTGAACAAGGAGTTTCAGTCAGTATTTACAGTAGAAAATACCCCACCCCCTCAGATTGCAGTGATAGAAGCTCAAGGGCCGGTATTAGAGAACATCAACCTTACAGCCACAGAGGTATGCAAAGCGCTGATGGATTTAGATGTTCATAAAGCTACAGGTCCTGATGACATATCCCCTCATGTGCTTAAAAAATGCGCAAACACAATATCAGTGGCACTAAGTATCATATTTAAGGAGTCACTGGAGTCGGCGGAGATTCCAAGATGCTGGAAACAAGCAAATGTGATACCTATCTTCAAAAAGGGAAGGAGGGATACGGCTCTGAACTATAGACCAGTTTCCTTGACCAGCATAGTTTTTGTCAGTGAGGCAACATGGCTTCAGAGAAGGTAGATCAACAGTAACAAACTTATTAGAATTTTATGATGAGGTAAGCCAAATCTTACAGGAAAGAGAGGGCTGGGCAGATTGCATACTCCTAGACTTCCAGAAAGCCTTTGACACTGTTCCACATGGGAGACTTATTAGGAAGCTGCAATCAATGGCTAGAATAGGTGGAAATGTTTTGGAATGGATAAAAACTTACTTAGAAGGAAGGGAACAGAGGGTTAGAGTAAGACACTCAGTGTCTGAATGGAGAAGAGTTAGTAGTGGAGTTCCACAGGGTTCAGTTTTAGGGCCACTTTTGTTCCTTGTATATGTAAATGACCTACCAGAGTCTGTAAATTCATTCATGAATATGTTTGCAGATGATGCAAAGATTGTGAAGAAAGTAAAAAACGAGAACAATGGTAGAGAACTTCAGGAGGATCTAAATAATCTGCATGAGTGGTCAGAAAAGTGGCTAATGAAATTCAGTACTTCAAAATGTAAGGTAATGAGAATGGGTACAAGTGCAAGAAGGCCCAAGCTTGACTACTCGGTGGCTGGAGTACAACTTCAAGAGACAGAAAATGAGAGAGATCTAGGAGTAAACATACTGGCAGATTTGTCTCCAGAAATACATATAAATGGCATAGTAAGGGCAGCATATGCATTCTTATCAAATGTAAGGGTAGCCTTCAGGCACATGGACAAGGAAATGTTCAGAAATATTTATGTAACCTATGTGAGGCCAAAACTCGAATATGCAGCCCCCTTTTGGAATCCGCACTTGAAAAAGCACATAACTAAGCTTGAAAAAGTTCAAAGACATGCCACGAAACTGGTGCCAGAAATACGCAATCTCAGTTATGATGAGAGGCTGAGGGAATTAGACTTATCATCACTCAAAGCTAGAAGTGTGAGGGGGGATATGGTGACAGTCTTTAAATTCCTTCATGGTTATGATAGAGTGAATTGGGATCGATATTTTGATATGGCTGGCTGTAGAACTAGAGGTCATAGTTTGAAGCTTGGTAAGAAAACTTGTTTGCAGGATGTAAGGAAATACTTTTTCAGTGTAAGAGTAGTTGATAATTGGAATTGGCTAAACGAGGAGGTAGTTAATGCTATCTCAATCCATAGTTTTAAGGACAGGTATGATAAGTATCACTAAGTCTAAAATAGAACCGATGAGGAGACGGGAAGATACGAGCTTTGGGCTCTTTCCCGTAAACACAATTAGGTAATCACAATTAGGTAATCACACACACACACGGGAAGATACGAGCTTTGGGCTCTTTCCCGTAAACACAATTAGGTAATCACAATTAGGTAATCACACACACAGAGTGAGGGGGGATATGGTGACAGTCTTTAAATCCCTTCATGGTTATGATAGAGTGGATAGGGATCGATATTTTGATATGGCTGGCTCTAGAACTAGAGGTGATAATTTGAAGGTTGGTAAGAAAACTTCTTTGCAGGATGTAAGGAAATACTTTTTCAGTGTAAGAGTAGTTGATAATTGGAATTGGCTAAGCGAGGAGGTAGTTAATACTATCTCAATCCATAGTTTTAAGGACAGGTATGATAAGTATCACTAAGTCTAAAATGGAACCGATCAGGAGACGGGAAGATACGAGCTTTGGGCTCTTTCCCGTAAACACAATTAGGTAATCACAATTAGGTAATCACACTATACTAAAGAAAACAAAGTAAAGCCCATATTACACATACAACTTGAAATAAACTTGTAAACTGAAATAAACAAGTACAGTATTAAAGACATAAAAGATAAATATAAAAATAAACAGCACATCAGCGAAGTAATCTTTACAGACTTGTCAAACTGAGGCTAACAGAACCAGCTTCCTCGTTTGAGGGTAACAACCGTTGACTTAGTAGAACAGCGAGGTCCTTGTCCTTCCCATCAGCATGTTGGCAGTGATTTTAAAAATATTCAGGTAAAGTACCCACCTTTTCAGGCGAGGATTCAGCTTGTCTGCAGTCTGTAAATATAGGATAGGATGGTGGTTGACTCTCAGTGTAAAATGTCGGCCATACAGATGGATTTCAAATTTCGTTATGGCTCAATATGCGGCTAGAGCTTCCTTCTCCATGGTGTAGTAATTCCACTCTGAAGGGCGAAGCCTGCGGCTCACATATCACACTGGAGGTATTCTGCTGAGTTGTCTGATCGGGCTTGCAAGAGCACAAAACCCAGGACTTCGTCTGAGGCGTCGGTCTGCAAGATAAAGGGAAAATTGTGGTTTGCCTGTTGTAATACTGGCTCACCCGCCAATTCTTCTCGGAGCTTAGTTATGCCCATGGGGACTTTTGGTACCGGTGCCGTAGAGGTGGATTGATAGACAGGACAGGTGCCCACGTATCTGTCTACCTCCGTGTACATGCTTGGCCATGCAAAAGCCTTCTGAAGGACATGCCGAGTTTTTGCTTTGCCTCTGTGTCTGCTCAGAGGTATATGGTGTGCCACATACATAGCCTGGCAGCACAACGAAGCGGGTGTGTCGTTTCTGTTTCTGGAATTGTAGCGTCCGCTATTCTATTCTGCCTGTGTGACAGTGGTGATCATCGAGTTGAGGCCAAAGTCTTGGCATCTATGTATGGTGCCGGGAATCAAAATTGTGCTTACCACCTCCGGAATTCAAGGCAGCATTCCAAAAATATGAATTTTTAAATATGCTCTAGTTTCCTATAATTATTTAAATTTTTTAAAAATTTTTTGCATTTCTAAAATTAAAAGAAAGATGAATTCTGAGTTTCACTTAACCGAGTAGTGATGAGAGGGTGTGCATATAGATATTAGCCTTGGATGTTTGTGAGCTCTACCGAGTTCAGTACCTTGAGTCTCCTTAGCAAAGCAGAAACACTAACAACAAGCTCAGACAAATAAATTGGTGCCCAACCTGGGACCCAAACAGACAGACTGATTTTGATAATTTTTTTCTTATTTTCTTTTTTTAACATTGCATATGAAACCCGATTACCATTGGCTCAGATTATTTAAATTAACGAATTGTAGTCTGCACACAAAAATTTTATGGCTAGAGACATTGTGAATCAGATTTTGTTTGTTTAATTTTCAAAATTCATTACGGTAACTAAAATATTCTTTGTTTACTATGTGGTAAACAAAATTTCAGGAAATCTGCATGATATTATGAGGCAACAGAATTAAGAACTTTCGCATGACAAGAACACATATTATTTAAGATTTCACTTATTTACATGATGAGATTGAGTTTTAAAGCATTAGTATTTTATATATCCATTAAAGGGTGATATTTGTTGAGAATTATTTATATTTCTTTGGGATTTAGGAATCGGGAGTAAGCATATTAAGTACATTGCTTATATTTGAGTTTTTGTATTCAAGCATTGACTTGTCATAGATTGGGAAGAAAACTTTGGTGTCATTTGTTGAGACTAGGCTAAGCCCTTCATGTGTTTGAGTTGTCACTCATAAATAAATTTTTTCATTATT
Source organism: Halocaridina rubra (assembly GCA_037179515.1). Taxonomy (NCBI): domain Eukaryota; kingdom Metazoa; phylum Arthropoda; class Malacostraca; order Decapoda; family Atyidae; genus Halocaridina; species Halocaridina rubra. Next base: position 9,684 of record JAXCGZ010000312.1, read on the forward strand.
AGTAGACGCATGTGCAATTTGGCTGCCTTGTAAACCATTAGCGTATATTTGTTGTATTTTGCATAGCATCTGTGCCCTTTTTGCAACACTCCAGAATCTTACTTACGACATTTTACTTGTTGGTACTGCCATATACACGCTCATATGCAGGCACGATTGCTATACTTTACTTGTTTGTATTCTCTTGCACTGGATGCTTGTCAGCAAAATTCGTTGTTGCTCATTCCTTTCATTTGCACCATAACTGCAGGTACTGCCTCATATTGCTCTTAAACAGGTATAACTACTATCCTTTATTACCATGGTTTCATTCACTGTTTTGCAATATTTTGCTGCTGTTGCACTTGATTGTATTTTGAGTCACTTTCATAGTGAGATTTTGGGATCATTGTTGCATTTAAGTTTGAACAGTAGTGTTGAATATTTTTTCTTCTTCATGGTGTTGTGTGGCTCTTTCTATTTTTTTTACTAATGTAGAATTTTTTTGTGCTTGGATTGTTTCTTTTGGCTTTGTTCTGTTGATTTATTTTGGCAATTCATTGTTAACTGTTCTAGAAACAACTATGTCTACCAAGCAGTCACAGGAAACCACTATGGGAACCAAGCAGTCAGGAGAAACCATCGAAACATTCGATGAGGAGAGTTACGTGGAAAATATGATTGCTATGGGTGAGAGATACGACGATTCCCCAAGACCGATGCTAATTGAGAGGGCTCATAACATGATGGCTAAATGCTGAGCTGAGATGGAGAGGAGAGCAGATGAGCAGGAGCAGGCACAATCGAAATGAGAAAGCTAGGAAGCTCAACTCGAGCATGACTTGGCACAGGCACAAGCTTAACACGATTACAACCAGGCACAGGTACAAGCACAATGCGAACATGAACTTGCGCTTGCTCGGATTCGAGCAGGAACCCTGGACAGTGGTACTTCACCTGAAAATGGAGACCAGCCTTGTGAGAGGCCCCCACAATACAGAAATATGAGGATAACGGCAAGCAACCTCTTGAGACTTAAATCCGCTCTTTCGAAAGACTTGCCACCACTAATGATGGCACAAAGGTTGAGAAGAGTCATTGCCTGCTCGCCTCCATGACATGCTGTCTGCTCACCCTGGACAATGAACTCTACTGCGGACAACTGAGGGACTCCAAGAAAGTTAAACGCATGCTCCTCGCCTCACAAAACTTTTCGACAGCTGAGTGTCATGCTAGGTTTGTCTCCACTTTCCCATTGAGGGAGGGGAACTGTAGTGCTTTTGTATAATGCAAGGACTGTCTCCTTGATGTTTGGTTGCGAGTTGCAAAGTGTCCTCAAGAGAAGTGGCATCTGTTCTTGATGTTTAATTCAATTGCCAATGACCTCCCTACAGATGTTGTTGCATATGTAAGGACCCAGCTTACGGATTAGATTAACTTCGAGAAAAGTTTAGCTGCTGTAGACGAGTACTTTCAGCATAACCAGCCTGTCACTGTGACCTTATGAGGGCAATAAGGGCTGGTCCCAAGGCTTGTTTTCATAGTGCCTTCTCCCCCGCAGAAGGGCATGATTCTCACCGGGAAGGAGATCACAGGAACAGGAAGTACAAGGGCCCTTTTCAGAACTTCAAACATCCAGCTCATCCTCCTCACACTCATAAGCCTTATTATGGCCATACACTCACAGTCAAGAAGGATGACTCGGTAAGATGTAAGCCTCAGCAGTTCAGAGGCAAGAGCAATTACCCTATTACACCTTCCCAGCGATTTAAGCCGAACTCTCAGAGCCACCAAACACCCCCTTGCAGTGGCAGCCAGCATAAACGTCTGGCCACTCACATCGCGCGTTCAGTGACACACGGAACTGCTCCTCTTAAACTTTTACTTGTGTTTCGAGTGACTAAGTGCTTAGTGGAAAACTTTACCATAATTTCCCTAAATCTGAAATCCTGCAGAGTATTGTGAGTACAAAACTTATATTTGTTGTATGACGAGACTGTCCAAAATATTAAAGGAAAAAAAATTGAGAACATTTTTCATGAGGGGAGAGAGAAGCTGCCGTCCAGTTCTGCTTTGAAGGAAATTTAGAAGAGTTGCCAGAGGTGAAGCCATCACATCACATTACCGAATTTTTTGTGTAAACTGGGGAAAGCTCTTAAGCCGCTTACCTGATCCTGTGGTTCCATATATTGTTAAAATCAGTATCCTTCTGATTTATATTAACTTGTTAGTTAGTTTGATACACGAAATAATTGAATAATAAAAAAAAATAATAAAATATCCACATGTCAACAGTACTGAGTTAAGTTGCCAAGTAGTACAGCTGTCTTATATTCTTCATTTTTTTTTGTTTTTCTTTTAGCTTTCTCTTTTACTATTTTTTTTTATTTTGTATATATATTGAGTTAAATGTAAAGTCTAATCCTGTGATAACATATCTTTGTTAGCAAGTGAGTTTATCAGTTAGGAAGAATATATAGCAGAAATAGGTTCGAATTTTTCCTTCAGGTTTGACTTTTGTTTTGTTGCATTTTTTTTTCTTTTTCTTTTTATCCTTAAATTACCATGGTCAAGTTTTTAAGTTAAGATGTGTGTTACCAGAAAAGAGATAAACTGAGTCACTAAATAGCTCATATGGAGATATAAAAATTCGGTGTGAAGCTTAATTAAAAGTTTTTCACTTTTTTTTTTACTCTTTCTCGTCTTCTTTCTATATTCTGTGAGAGGGAGAACATAAAAATGACGCCATCTTTGTCCCAAACCTCTCCCATCCATGGGTCGGTAGGAGGGGTAGCCATTAGGAGACTTAAACAGAAAATCAAGAATTTAGAGGAAATGGTTATAAGCCTTGATGATAAAATTCGGAATATGGATGGAGAAATGAAAGAGAATGAAACACTCAGAGAGCAAATAAGATCTTTGGAGGAAGCAAATAAAGCACAAGGGCAGGAGAGCAAGGAACTAGAAAAAAGAATAAAGAAGCTGGAAGGGGAAAAGAGTCAACTAGAATCTAGAATTTCTAAACAAGAAGATAAAAACAAACAGCTGAATGACAACCTAAAGGAATTAGATGTTAGTTCACTGCTCTCTTCTGAGAGAGACGAGATTGCTGCTTGGAATGTCCAGATTAAGGAAAACATTGAACAGTTCAGAAAAGAGTTCCAGGAGCTGAATATGGAAAATGATGCCATGAAAACTTCCTTTGCTGATGCACTAAAGGGGAATGTGGCAGTAAAAGAGGCTGTAAAGGTGGTGGCACTGGAAAACATACAAACAGTTGACTATAAAGAGACAGTAATCAAAAAAATGAAAGACGTTGTGATGGAAAGGGCAAACCCACTCATCAGACAGGCACTTGATAAGGGGAAGACAGTGGTAATCTCAGGCATAAGCGAATCCCAGGAGCCAACATGGCAGGGGAGACTTGAAGAAAATAAAGCTAGGGTTGTAGACCTGATAAGAAAGCTTGGAGTAGTTTGTGGTCCTGAGGATATTGTAAACATTCACCAACTAGGTAAATATTCGAGGGAAGGAAAGCCTAAACCAACAAAAGTAACCTTTGAGAGAGGGGAAACATGTAGGGAAATATTGTTGAGAAAAAAAAAGTCTAAAAGACCTTCAAGAATTCAAAGAAGTGTTCATTAGACGATACAGAACACAGGAAGAGATGGGAAAGATCAAAAACTTGTTGCAAGAGGCAAGAAGGTTAAATGATGAAAGAAATGAAGAAGAGAAGAAAAATGTTCATTACAGAGTTCTTCCAGACAAAGGGGAGATAAAGAAGATAATGACAGAAGATCAGGGGATGGGGCCTCATTAAGATTGTTATACACAAATGCTGATGGATTAGCTGGTAAGGCAGTAGAATTAAAAGATAGGATTCACAACAGTAAGGCAGATATAGTAGCAATTACAGAGACTAAGTTGAGTGAGGACATAAACAGTGTCACAGTTTTTCCTAAGGGTTTCAGAATACTAAGGGTTGAAAGATCTGAGAGGACTGGTGGAGGGATAGCACTGCTCATAAGTGAGAGGATTCAAGTCGAAGAAATAAACTTGGCTATAGAAAGTGAGTTCAAGGAATTTCTTGTTGCTCGCATAAATACTGGGTCAGAGAGCATTATAATAACTGTTGTATACAACCCACCAAGGAACCAAAATAGGCTTGAAGTTTTTGAGGAAAGCCATATAGGTACTATTGAAGTCATAAACTCAGTTGTTAACATGGCACGGGAAAAAAAAATGTAGGATTTTGATTATGGGAGACTTTAATCATAAAGAGATAGATTGGATAAATCTTGACCCACACAGTGGTGAGGACTCATTCGGGGCAAGATTCCTAGATTGCGTACAAGGGAATTTCCTACACCAACATGTAATGGAACCAACAAGGGCCAGGGGTGGGGATGAGCCATCACTACTTGATCTAGTGTTCACAGATAATGTGTTGGATATTGAAAAAATTGAGTATGAACCACCAATTGGAAAGAGTGACCACTGTGTGTTGTTGATGGAGTATATCATTGAAGATATTCTTCCTGAGAGTAGAGGCACTGAGGACATGAGGAGGAACTATCCGAAAGGAGATTACATCAAAATGAATGAGCTTTTTGAAGTTATTGACTGGAGAACCTTATTTTACAACAAATCTGTACAAGAAATGTATGACATCTTTTGTGAGAAATATGGGAAGATAGTAGATTGCTGCATACCTGTCACCAAAGTAGGTGTAATTCATGCCAGAGAGAAATGGTTCGATAATGGGTGTAAAAGAGCTAAGGAGTGGAGAGAGAAATGCTGGAAAAGGTATAGGAGGAGAAAAAACATAAATGCCTGGCAAACCTACAAAAGAGCAAGAAATGACTACCTAAGTAAAAGGAGAGAGGCAGAGAGAGATTATGAGAGGGACATCACCAGGAAGGCTAAAGAAAATCCCAAGCTTTTCCACAGCTTTATCAGAGGAAAACTGAAGGTAAAAGAACAGGTTTTAAGGCTAAAGAAAGCGGATGGAAGCATCACTGAGACGGATGAAGAGATCTGCAAAGAATTGAACAAGGAGTTTCAGTCAGTATTTACAGTAGAAAATACCCCACCCCCTCAGATTACAGTGATAGAAGCTCAAGGGCCAGTAATAGAGAATATCAACCTTACAGCCACAGAGGTATGCAAAGCGCTGATGGATTTAGATGTTCATAAAGCTACAGGTCCTGATGACATATCCCCTCATGTGCTTAAAAAATGCGCAAACACAATATCAGTGGCACTAAGTATCATATTTAAGGAGTCACTGGAGTCGGGGGAGATTCCAAGATGCTGGAAACAAGCAAATGTGATACCTATCTTCAAAAAGGGAAGGAGGGATACGGCTCTGAACTATAGACCTGTTTCCTTGACCAGCATAGTTTGCAAAGTTATGGAGAAACTACTAAGGAAACATATCTCTCTTCACTTGGAATCCTTCAACTTTTTGTCAGTGAGGCAACATGGCTTCAGAGAAGGTAGATCAACAGTAACAAACTTATTAGAATTTTATGATGAGGTAAGCCAAATCTTACAGGAAAGAGAGGGCTGGGCAGATTGCATATTCCTAGACTTCTAGAAAGCGTTTGACACTGTTCCACATGGGAGACTTATTAGGAAGCTGCAATCAATGGCTAGAATAGGTGGAAATGTTTTGGAATGGATAAAAACTTACTTAGAAGGAAGGGAACAGAGGGTTAGAGTAAGACACTCAGTGTCTGAATGGAGAAGAGTTAGTAGTGGAGTTCCACAGGGTTCAGTGTTAGGGCCACTTTTGTTCCTTGTATATGTAAATGACCTACCAGAGTCTGTAAATTCATTCATGAATATGTTTGCAGATGATGCAAAGATTGTGAAGAAAGTAAAAAACGAGAACAATGGTAGAGAACTTCAGGAGGATCTAAATAATCTGCATGAGTGGTCAGAAAAGTGGCTAATGAAATTCAATACTTCAAAATGTAAGGTAATGAGAATGGGTACAAGTGCAGGAAGGCCCAAGTTTGACTACTCAGTGGCTGGAGTAGAACTTCAAGAGACAGAAAATGAGAGAGACCTAGGAGTAAACATACTGGCAGATTTGTCTCCAGAAATACATATAAATGGCATAGTAAGGGCAGCATATGCATTCTTATCAAATGCAAGGGTAGCCTTCAGGCACATGGACAAGGAAATGTTCAGAAATATTTATGTAACCTATGTGAGGCCAAAACTGGAATATTCAGCCCCCTTTTGGAATCCGCACTTGAAAAAGCGCATAGCTGAGCTTGCAAAAGTTCAAAGACATGCCACGAAACGGGTGCCAGAAATACGCAATCTCAGTTATGATGAGAGGCTGAGGGAATTAGACTTACCATCACTCGAAGCTAGAAGAGTGAGGGGGGATATGGTGACAGTCTGAAAATTCCTTCATGGTTATGAGAGAGTGGATAGGGATCGATATTTTGATATGGCTGGCTCTAGAACTAGAGGTGATAGTTTGAAGCTTGGTAAGAAAACTTCTTTGCAGGATGTAAGGAAATACTTTTTCAGTGTAAGAGTAGTTGATAATTGGAATTGGCTAAGCGAGGAGGTAGTTAATGCTATCTCAATCCATAGTTTTAAGGACAGGTATGATAAGTATCACTAAGTATAAAATGGAAGCGATCAGGAGACGGGAAGATACGAGCTTTGGGCTCTTTCCCATAAACACAATTAGGTAATCACAATTAGGTAATCACAGAAACAAGGCTAGAAAGAGCCACCGAGGATAATGCCGAGGACCCACCATACAAAGTCGCCAACGTGCAATTCACCAAACACGAGGATCCCGAGATGATCCCAAAATGCATTGGAACCATAAATGGTGTGGAAGCTGAGTTAGCCCTCGACACAGGGACCAGTGGAATAATTGCTGATGAGAGATTTGTAAGGGATGAAGATTTCACTAGCAAGGTCATTCGTGTGCAGGTTGATGAAGCAGAACCTCAGATATGATGCTGCTGTGTCAATGACTTGGGTTGCAAATACCACAAGAGAAAAGCCCAAGCTGTGGCATTGATTTGGCCTATGTATCCTGTCTAGCTGGGTTGTGTACAGAACCTGGCTCCTATCTTCCAGGCCGACTTCTACCATGACATTTTTCTGTGGGACATCCCTCGGGTAAAGTCACAACAAGCCTTTTTAGCAACAACTACTGGCTCTGATGCCAGGAATTTGCACGATTGCAATTTCAACAATCTTTTTTATTTTTCCTTTAGTTTTACAGTTATTTTTGATATGGTGGCAATTCTTCTCTCTAATTGTTCATTAATTCTAGTTTCAGAGTTATTGTTACTCATGCTGACTCCATTAACTCTGTCGCAGCTAGAACTCGTAAAGTGGAATGCAGAGAGTTTCCACCTCCTTTACCAGATGATGCATCTCTCGAGCAACTGAAGTCCCATCTAAGCTTCTCTAAAACTGCAGCAGGACTGCCCCAGCCTCAAATGCTGGATGCAACAGGTTGCCGAGAGAAGAATCTTTATGGTGAGAGGAGGAGGTCAGATCACTTACTCCCTAGAAGATGGAGTCCTTCGTAAGTATGTGCCTAAAGACGGCCAATCCTTTAAACAGTTGGTGGTACCCGCTTCTTTGCGTCATGAGGCTATGTACGTGGCTCACCATTTACCTCTGAGCGTATACAGAGGTAAAGCAAAAGCTTGGCACGTCCTTCAGAAGGCTTTTGCTTGGCCAAATATGTACACCAAGGTAGACAGATACATGGGCTCCTACCCCGTCTGTCAATCCACCTCTATGGCACCGGTACTGAGAGTTCCCAAGGGCATAACTAAGCTCTCACTGGAGCCATTTTCCAAGGTAGCCATTGACATATTAGGTCCTATTAACTCAGCTTTGTCCAAAGGGAAACAGTTCCTTCTGGTATATATTGACCTGCCGACAAGGTACCCAGATGCAGTGCTGCTATCTTCTATAACGACTGAAGCAGTCACTCAAGCCCTATTCAAAATCTGCTCAAGAGTCGGCTTCCCTGAGCAGGTCACTTCTTACAATGGAAATCAGTTTACATGTAGGTACTTTGAGGCTTTCTGTAAGCTCTTTGAAATTAAGCACATTCGTACGAGTGTCCATCATGCCCAATCGAATGGGGCATGTGAACACTATAACGGGACAATGAAGTGATATTTGCAAAGGGTAGTGATAGAAATACCCAGTCAGTGGGACAAGTATGTCCCCGCTGCACTTTTCTCCCTCTGAAACTTGCCCCACAACACTATTGGATATTCAGCAATTGAGATGATTTATGGTCATAAGGTCAAATTCCCAGTGGAATTCTTGACGGAATGTTGGTCTGACAGAGTGTTTTGCTCAAAGTCACCAGAGGCTGTAGTAGATGTCCTATTAGTTAACTTAGTAGGTACTAACTGCTTTTTCTCTTACTAAAATAATTCCCACTCCTTGCTGTGGGAATGGAGAGTTGTTAAGATTCTGGTTTACTAAGGGGATTCAACTTACTGAACTCGGTTAAGAGCTCACAAACAGACAGGACAGATATTTGTACTTGAACTCCCCACTCGTATACCATTACTTGGTTAAATGAAACTCAGAATTCAAGTTCCTTTTCATTTTGGAAATGCAATGACATTAAAAGAATTGAATTAAATTTTTTAATAAAATTTTATGAAATGCTGCCTCAAATCCCAGAGGTGGTGAGCACGATTTCGTTTCCCGGCACCACAGATGTATGCCAAGACTTTGGCCTCAACTCGACGATTACCTCTGTCACACAGTCAGAGTAGAATAGAGAACACTGCAATTGCAGAAATAGAAACGACATGCTGTTAATAATGGGAAACTGAAACGCATTCTCCAATTTATTGGGCATGATAGACACTTGTACAAATGTGCTTCATTTCTAAAAGGTTACAGAAAACCTCGAAGTGCCTACTTGTAGACTGACTTTCATTGTCAGAAGTGACCTGTTCAGGAAAGCCAACCCTGTAGCAGATTTCGAATAGTTCATGAGCGACTGCTTCAGTCATGATAGAAGACAGTGGCACTGCATCTGGGTACCTTGTTGCCAGGTCGACGTACAAGGAGCAACTGTTTCCGTGTGGACGAAACTGGATTATTATTACCTAATATGTCAATAGTGACCTTGGAAAATGGCTTCAGTGAGAGCTTAGTTATCCCCATGGGAACTTGGTACCGGTGCTTTAGAGGTGGATTGACAGACAGGACAGGAGCCCACATATCTGTCTACGTCGCCGTACATGATTGGCCATGCAAAAGCCTTCTGAAGGACGTGCCGAGTTTTTGCTTTGCCTCTGTGTCCAGTCATGGGTAAATGGTGTGCCACATACATAGCCTGGCAGCGCAGCGAAGCGGGCACCACCAGCTGTTTAAAGTTGTGGCCATCTTTAGTCACATGCCTACGAAGTACTCCATCTTCAAGGGTGTAAGTGATCTGGCTTCCTCCTCTGACCGTGAAGGTCCTTCCCTCGGTGGCCTGCTGCATCCAGCGTTTGAGGATGGGGCAATCTTGCTGCAATTTGGCAAAGTCTTAACGGGACTTCAATGGCTCTAGAGGTGCATCATCTGGTAAAGGAGGGGGAAAATCACCGCGTTCCAAATTACGTGTACTAACTGCAGCAGACTCAACGGAGTCAGTCGGAGAATCGTCCAAATTCTTGCATCGAGGCCAGGAGTTGCTGCTGAAATGGCTTCATGTGACTTCCCCCGAGGGAAGTTATAACAAGAAATGTTCTTATGGTAGAGGTCGGCCTGGAAAATAGTAACTAGTTTCAGTGCACTACCCAGCAAGACAGGGTACATAAGCCCAATCATTGCCACAGCTGGGGCTTTTGCCTTGTTGTATTTGGGTTGTTCCTTCAGCATCCCGCACATGAACAACTTTGCCGGTAAAATTTTCATCCCTGACGAATCTCCCGTCAACAAGTATGCCATTGGCCCCTGTGTCGAGGGCTATCTCAACTTCCACACCATTTATAGTTCCTAGACATTTTGGGATCATCTGTGGATTACCACAATCGGTGAATTCCACATTGGTAATTTTGTACGTAGGTTCCTCAACATTATCCTCAGTGGCCCTTTCTGGCCTTATATCTACAGCATGGGCCAAGCGCATGGCTGGACGGCTATGTGGGCCGCCGCTGTGTGAGGGAATGTAGTGGCTCTTAGAGTTTGGCTGAAAACCTTGGGAAGGAGGAGCAGAGTAATGGCCTTTGCCTCTGAACTGCTGAGGCTTAAGTCTTACTGAGTTATCCTTCTTGAGTGTGGGAGCATAGCCGTAATAAGGCTTAGGAGTGTAAGGAGGATGTGCTGGACGATGTGAGTTTTGCGAGGGGCCCTTGTGCTTCCCGTTCCTATGATCTCCTTTCCGGAGAGAATCATGGCTTGCTGCGGGAGAGATACAACTCTGAGGACGAACCTTGGAATCGGCCCTTCTTGCCCACATAACATCACAGAGACGTACTCCAGGCTGGTTGTGCTGGAGGTACTCATCCACAGCGGCTAAACTTTTCTCGTAGTTGATCTCATCCTTAAGCTGAGTCCTTACATATGCAACAACATCTGGAGGAAGTTCCTTGGCAATTGCATGAAACATCAAGAATGCATACAATTTCTCACTAGGACACTTTGCAACCCGTAACCAATCGTTAAAGAGGCGAGCCTAGTGTTTGCCAAAGGTACTACAGTTCTCCTCCTTCAATGGGAAAGCAGAAATATATCTAGCATGACACTCAGCTGGTGAAAGGTTCTGTGAGGCCAGGAGTGTGCTTTTAACTTTCTCATAGTCCCTCAGTTGCAATTGGTCGAGTTCATTGACCAGGGCGAGCAGACGGGGTGGCATGGAGGCGAGCAGCCAACGACCCTTCTAAGCCTCTGTGCCTTCGCTAACTGCCGCAAGACTTTCAAAAGAGCGGATGTAAGTATCAAGCGGTTGCCTGCCATCGTCTTCGTATTTCTGTATTGGGGAGGGCCTCTCACGAGGCTGGTTTCCACATTAAGTTGAAGGACCACTGTCTGGGAATCCGTCTTGAAGCTGAGCAAGCGCAAGCTCATGTTCACGTTGTGCTTGTGCCTCATCACGTTGTGCTTGTGCCTCATCACTTGCTCTCTTCTCCAGCTTATCTCGGCGTTCAACCATCTTCTCATGGGCCCATTCAAAGAGCTTCTGCCCTGGGGAAAGACCGTATCTCTCACCTCTAGCAATCATTATTTCCAGGTAACGCTCCTCATCGAATGTTTCGATGGTTTCTATGTTTGTTTCCTGTGACTGCCTGGTTTCCATGGTGGTTTCCTAAACAGTCAATAACGAAGTGCCAAAAACAACCACAAAAAAACAAATCTCTACTATTGTAGAAAAAAATGAAAGAACCACACAACACCAAGGAGAGAAAAAATTCAACACCACAGTTCAAACTTAAACGTAAAAGTGATCTCAAAACCTCACCATAAAAGTGACTCAAAATACAATCAAGTGCAACAGCAGCAAAATGTTGCAAAACAATGCATGAAGCACTGGTAATACAGAATGGCAGTTGTGCCTGCTTAACAGCAATATGTGGCAGTACCTGCACTTATGGTGCAAATGAAAGGAATGAGCAACACAATCAAGTGCAACAGCAACAAAATGTTGCAAAACAGTGCAGGAAACACTGGTAATACAGAATGGCAGTCGTGCCTGCTTGACAGCAATATGTGGCAGTACCTGCGGTTATGGTGCAAATGAAAGGAATAATAATAAACCTTTATTTCCATTACAATACAATGGGTATTCGTTAGCCGGGGCAAGCCCCAACCCCCCACTGTGGTGCCCTGCCACAGCAGTTCCTGCCAGTAAACAGCTTAAACTCTCGGTCTTGGACGGGAACCGATCTTTCGACCTCGTGAATGCGAAGCCAGCGCGTTACCACTGTACTAGCCAGCAGGCTACAGGAGTTTTACCGACTAGCACCCAGTGCCAGAGAATAAAAACAAGTACAGTAAAGCGGTCGTGCCTGCGTATGAGCGCATATTTGGCAGTACCCACAAATAAAATGTCGTAAGTAAAATTCTGGAGTGTTGCCAAAAGGGCACAGATCCTATACAAAATACACCAACGATAAGCTAACGGCTTACTAGGGAGCCAGATTACACATGTCTACTAGTAATGAGAAAAATTATTTTCAAGTGACAACTCAGACACCTGAAAGGCTTAGCCTAGGCTCGATAAATGACACCAAAGTTTTTGCTCCCAATCTATGAGCAGTCAATGCTTGAATATAAAACACAATTATAAGCTAAATACTTAATATGCTTTCTCCCAATTCCTAAATCCCAAGAATATATAAAGAATTCCTAACAAGTATCACCCTTTAATGGATATATAAAACACAAATGCTTTAAAACTCGATCTTATCATGCAAATAAATGAAATTTTAAATAACACGTCTTCTCGTCATGCAAAATTTCTAAAGTCTGTTACCACGTAATCTCATGTAGATTTCCTGAAATTTTGTTTACCGCATGGGAAGCAAGAAAATATTAGTTACCATAATTAATTTTGAAAATAAAAAAAAATTTCTGATCCGCAACTTCTCTAGCAATGAAAATTTTTGTGTGCAACCTAAGATTCATTCATTTAAATAATCGCGCCAATGGTAATCGGGTTTCATGTGCAATGTTAAAAAGCAAAATAAAAATAAATTGATCAAAATCAGTCGGTCTGTTCGGGTCCCTGTTCGGGCACCAATCTTGTTGGGGGAATGTAGAGTTGTTAAGATTCTGTTTTACTCGGTTAAGCGCTCACAAACAGACAGGACAGATATTTGCACTTGAACGCCCCACCCGTATACCACTACTTGGTTAAATGAAACTCAGAATTCACCTTTCTTTTAATTTTGGAAATGCAATGACATTAAAAGAATTGAATTAAATTTTCCAAATTAAATTTTATGAAATGCTGCCTCAAATCCCAGAGGTGGTGAGCACGATTTTGTTTCTTGGCACCACAGATGTATGCCAAGACTTTGGCCTCAACTCGACGATTACCTTTGTCACACAGACAGAGTAGAATAGAGGACACTGCAATTGCAGAAACAGAAACGACACGTTGTTAAAAATGGAAACTGAAAGCATGAGCACACATATAATGAGTTTCCAATATTATTCTACTGGATGAAAATATATTGGTTAGTCACAGCTAACCAGAAATGTTTATGCTACCATAAATAGCATACAAAACCATTAATTATTTGCTGGTATTAAAGGAAAACAATTTATTCACAATAAATGAAGAATAAACAAGACTAATACAGTACTGTATGTATTCCTTAAGTTGTGGGCAACCACAAAAGTTGCAATGCTTATTAATGATTTGCAATTAATATGATAAAATACTCTATTTACGATAAAGGAAGAATCTACAAGATAAATACAGTATTCATTCACTTATAGTTATCAAGAACTGTTTGCAATGATAAAAAAAGGGGGGGGGGACAAAACCACCTTTTGAAGTATTTGCAACTTATAACTCAAAACACTTTATCCCTAACATATGAAGAATCAGCAAGATAAATGCAGTATGCATTCATTAAATTGTGTTTAACAGGAAATATTTGCAAAGCCAACAGGGTAAAATTGGCTTTTAATTATTTTGCAGTGTATAGCATAAAAATTTAGTTAAATGATTAAGTATTTGCAATTTATATAGCAAATAGCTTTATTCACGAGTTTTTGACGTAAAGCACTTTATTTACGATGATAGAAAAGAGTGAAATGAAATTAGAATTTGTTAGGAGGAGGGATAGATTTTTACGGCCTCATAACCAGTCTTCGGATGATGAGATTTTCATTTATCACAGTCAATGAAAAGAAACTTCTTAGCAATGTATATCAGCTGTAATTTCCAGGTTAAGGAATTAACTTTGGCAAGTGAGATTCCAGTTAGGTAATCTACAAAAGTTTGTTTGTATGGGAATGGAATCCGAGAAAATTTTGAAGGATTTGGCCAGTAACGAATGTAACTAATTCTCGAAAAACCAATTTGCTTGACCCACGAGCTTTACCATACACTATCCCTCACCTTGTTTGTGCCAGATGAATTCCTGTGAAGATGCGACGTAAATAAGGTTTGAAATAAATTTGACTGCTGAGGCAAGATGCTGCCTCTGGGATATTTGGCAGCCAAATGAGGACGCTTCAATCTCCCTCTTGGTGATGTCATCTGTAGGATATTTTTCTAGAGCAGTAACCGGCTCTTATATAATTTAAGGACTACTTTAGTGGTGGCCCCTGGCAGGCAATTATAGCAGAGATGCAAGGGAGAGACAGTATTTTAGGTGCAACAATTGGAAGCAAAGAGAATAAAACGAGAATAATAATGGAAAGTTAGGTTACTAGTAAGCAATTTCTAGAACGTTCTTTGCGTTGTAGGAGACGGAATTTAAGTACTCAAATAATAAAGAAGCTACTGATATATATCTAGACAGGCTAATGACATAACAGCAAGGTCAAATTTATAACAAAATTATCTGCAAGAGCTATTTTACCATAAGAAAATTGTAAAGAAAACAAATCTGATAGGTTCATTGAAAAGGTGGAAAAGTAGGAGCAGCCTTTATATTGGGACTCTGCTTCTACACGTACAAGAATAGTAAATAAGATATATTTAAAATTAGCTATAAGCTAAGATATAAATTGCAAATAATCATAATCTGCAAAAGTCAAGAAGTGGGAATTATTTTTTTAGATAGAAAAATGACAATTAAGTTACTAAATTAACTAATAAGGCATCTAACAGCCTCTGGTGACTTTGAGCAAAACACTCTGACACACGACCCAGTTGACATGGTGGTTTCCTAAGCAGTCAATAATGAAGTGCCAAAAAAAAAAACTAACAAATCTCTGCAACAGTAGAAAAAATGAAAGAACCACACAACACCAAGGAGAGAAAAAAAATTCAACACCACAGTTCAAACTTAAACGTAACTATGATCTCAAAACCTCACCATAAAAGTGACTCAAGCTACAATCAAGTGCAACAGCAGCAAAATGTTGCAAAACAGTGCATGAAACACTGGTAATACAGAATGGCAGTCGTGCCTGCTTAACAGCAATATGCGGCTGTACCTGCTGTTAATATGCAAATGAAAGGAATGAGCAACAACAAATTTTACCGACTAGCACCCAGTGCTAGAGAATACAAACAAGTAAAGTATGGCTGTCGTCCCTGCGTATGAGCGCGCATATGGCAGTACCCACAAATAAAATATCGTAAGTAAAATTCTGGAGTGTAGCCAAAAGGGCACATATCCTATGCAATAAACACCAAAGATAAGCTAACGGCATACAAAGCAGCCAGATTACACATGTCTACTAGTAATGAGAAAATTTATTTTTGAGTATCAATTCAGACACATGAAGAGCTTAGCCTAGGCTCAATAAACGACACCAAAGTTTTTGTTCCCAATCTATGAGCAGTCAATGCTTGAATATAAAACTCAGTTATAAGCATAATACTTAATATACTTACTCCCAATTCCTAAATCCTAAGGAAATATAAAAAATTCTTTACAAGTATGACTCCTTAATGGATATATAAAACATGAGTGCTTTAAAACTTAATCTTGCCACGCAAATAAATTAAATTTTAAATAACACGTCTTCTCGTCATGCAAAATTTCTTAATTCTGTTACCACATCATCTCACGCAGATTTCCTGAAACAAGAAAATATTAGTTAACGTAATTAATTTTGAAAAAAAAAAAAATTCTGATCCGCAACGTCTCTAGCTATAAAATTTTTATGTGCAGCCTAAGATTCATTCATTTCCATAATTGCGCCAATGGTAATCGGGTTTCATGTGCAAAGTTAAAAAGCAAAATAAAAATAAATTTATCAAAATCAGTCTGTCTGCTGGGGTCCCTATTCGGACACCAATATTGTTGTGGGAATTGAGAGCTGTTAAGATTCTGTTTTACTAAGGGAGTCAACTTACTGAACTTGGTTTAGAGCTCACAAACAGACAGGACAGATATTTGTGCTTGACCACCCGACCTGTATACTGCTACTTGGTCAAATGAAACTCAGAAGTCGACTTTCTTTTAATTTTGGAGATGCAATGACATTAAAAGAATTGAATTAAATGTTTTAATTGTATATTATGAAATGCTGCTTCAAATCCTGGAAGTGGTGAGCACGATTTTGTTTCTTGGCACCACAGATGTATGCCAAGACTTTGGCCTCAACTCGACGATTACCTTTGTCACACAGGCAGAGTAGAATAGAGGACACTGCAATTGCAGAAATAGAAATGACGCACTGTTAATAATTTGAAACTGAAAGCATGAGCACATATATTGAGTTTCCAATATTATTTTACTGGATGAAAATATATTGGTTAGTCACAGCTAACCAGAAATATTTATGCTACCATAAGAGCATACAAAACCATTAATTCTTTGCTGGTATTAAAGGAAAACAATTAATTAACAATAAATGAAGAATAAGTATGACAAATACAGTACTGTATGTATTCCTTAAATTGAGGCCAACCACAAAAGTCGCATTGCTTATTAACGATTTGCAATTAATATGGTTAAACACTCTATTTACGATAAAGAGAGAAACTACTAGATAAATACAGTATTCATGCACTTTTGGTTATCAAGAACTGTTTGTAATGAAAAAGGGGCAAAACCACCTTTTGAAGTCTTTGCAACTTATAACTCAAAACACTTTGTCCCCAATATATGAAGTATCAGCAAGAGATATACAGTATGCATTCAGTAAATTGTGGTTAACAGGAAATATATGCAAAGCCAACAGGGTAAAATTACCATTTAATTATTTGCAGTTTATAGCATAAAACACTTCAGTTAAATGATCAATTATTTATAATTTATATAACAAATAGCTTTATTCACGAGTTTTTGATGTAAAGCACTTTATTTACGATAATAGAAAGGGGTGAAATGAAATTAGAATTTGTTAGGAGAAGGGAGAGATTTTTACGGGCTCATAACTAATCTTCAGAGGATGAGATTTTCGTTTATCACATTCAGTGAAAGAAACTTCTTAGCAACGTATATCAGCTGTAAATTCCAGGTCAAGGAATTAACTTTGGCAAATGAGATTACCGTAAGGTAATCTACAAAAGTTCGTTTGTATGGGAATGGAATCTGAGTAAATGTTGTAGGATTTGGCCAGTAATGAATGTAACTAAGGCAGTAAAATTAAAAGATAGGATTCACGACAGTAAGGCAGATATAGTAGCAATTACAGAGACTAAGTTGAGTGAGGACATAAAGAGTGTCACAGTTTTTCCTAAGGGCTTCAGAATATTAAGGTTTGAATGATCTGAGAGGGCTGGTGGAGGGATAGCACTGCTCGTAAGTGAAAGGATTCAAGTTGAAGAAATAAACTTAGCTATAGAAAGTGAGTTCAATGAATTTCTTGTTGCTCGCATAAATACTGGGTCAGAGAGCATTATAATAACTGTTGTATATAACCCACCAAGGAACCAGAATAGGCTAGCAGTTTATGAGGAAATTCATATAGGTACTATTGAAGTCATAAACTCAGTTGTTAACATGGCATGGGAGAGAAAATGTAGGATATTGATTATGGGATATTTTAATCATAAAGAGATCGATTGGATAAATCATGACCTGAAAAGTTTTGAGGACTCATTCGGGGCAAGATTCCTAGTTTGCGTACAAGGGAATTTCCTACACCAACATGTAATGGAACCAACGAGGGCCAGGTGGGGATGATCCATCACTACTTGATCTAGTATTCACAGATAATGTGTTGGATATTGAAGAAATTGAGTATGAACCATCAATTGGAAAGAGTGACCACTGTGTGTTGTTGATGGAGTATATCATTGAAGATATTCTTCCTGAGAGTAGAGGCACTGAGGATACGAGGAGGAACTATCCGAAAGGAGATTACATCAAAATGAATGAGCTTTTGCAGTTATTGACTGGAGAACCTTATTTTAAAACAAATCTGTACAAGAAATGTATGACATCTTTTGTGAGAAATATGGGAAGATAGTAGATTGCTGCATACCTTTCACCAAAGTAGGTGTAATCATGCCAAAGAGAAATGGTTCGATGATGAGTGCAAAAGAGCGAAGGAGTGGAGAGACAAATACTGGAAAAGGTAGAGGAGAAAAAAACATAAATACCTGGCAAACCTACAAAAGAGCAAGAAATGACTACCTAAGTAAAAGAAGAGAGGCAGAGAGAGACTATGAGAGATACATCACCTGGAAGGCTAAAGAAAATCCCAAGCTTTTCCACAGCTTTATCAGAGGAAAACTGAAGATAAAGGAACAAGTTTTAAGGCTTAAGAGAGAGGATGGAAGCATCACTGAGACGGATGAAGAGATCTGCAAAGAATTGAACAAGGAGTTTCAGTCAGTATTTACAGTAATAAATACCCCACCCCCTCAGATTGCAGAAATAGAAGCTCAAGGGCAGGTATTAGAGAACATCAACCTTACAGCCACAGAGGGATGCAAAGCGCTGATGGAGTTAGATGTTCATAAAGGTACAGATTCTAATGACATATCCCCTCATGTACATAAAAATGCACAAACTCATTATCAGTGGCACTAAGTATCATATTTAAAAAGCCAATGGAGTCAGGGGAAATTCCAAGATGCTGGAAACAAGCAAACGTGATACCTATCTTCAAAAAGGGAAGGAAGGATACGGTTCTGAACTATAGACCAGTTTCTCTGACCAGCATACTTTGCAAACTTATGGAGAAATTACTAAGGAAACATATCTCTCTGCACTTGGAATCCTTCAACATTTTGTCAGTGAGGCAACATGGCTTCAAAGAGGGTAGATCAACAGTAACAAACTTATTAGAATTTTATGATGAGGTAAGCCGAATCTTACAGGAAAGAGAGAGCTGGGCAGATTACATATTCCTAGACTTCCAGAAAGCGTTTGACACTGTTCCACATGGGAGACTTATTAGGAAGCTGCAAACAATGTCTAGAATATGTGGAAATGTCTTAGAATGGACAAAAACTTATTTAGAAGGAAGGGAACAGAGGGTTAGAGTAAGACACTCAGTGTCTGAATGGAGAAGAGTTAGTAGTGGAGTTCCACAGGGTTCAGTTTTAGGACCACTTTTGTTCCTTGTATATGTAAATGACCTACCAGAGTCTGTAAGTTCATTCATGAATATGTTTGCAGATGATGCAATGATTGTGAAGAAAGTAGGAAACGAGAACAATGGTAGAGAACTTAAAGGAAGATGTAAATAATCTACATGAGTGGTCAGAAAAGTGGCTAATGAAATTCAATACTTCAAAATGTAAGGTAATGAGAATGGGTACAAGTGCAAGAAGGCCCAAGTTTGACTACTCGGTGGCTGGAGTACAACTTCAAGAGACAGAAATTGAGAGAGATCTAGGAGTAAATATACTGGCAGATTTGTCTGCAGAAATACATATAAATGTCATTGTAAGGGTCAGCATATGCATTCTTATCAAATGTAAGGGTAGCGTTCAGGCACATGGACAAGGAAATGTTCAGAAATATTTATGTAACATATGTGAGACCAAAACAATAATATGCAGCCCCCTTTTGGAATCTGCACTTGAAAAAGCACATAGCTAAGCTTGAAAAAGTTCAAAGACATGTCACAAAACTGGTGCCAGAAATATGTAATCTCAGTTATGATGAGAGGCTGAGAAAATTAGACTTACCATCACTCGAAGCTAGTAGATTGAAGGGGGATATGGTGAAAGTCTTTAAATTCCTTCATGGTTATGAGAGAGTGGATAGGGATCGATATTTTGATATGGCTTGCTCTAGAACTAGAGGTCATAGTTTGAAGCTTCATAAGAAAACTTCTTTGCAGATGTTAGGAAATACTTTTTCAGTGTAATAGTAGTTGATAATTGGAATTGGCAAACAAACAAACAAACAAACAAACATTTATTTCCATTTTGTACAATGGTTATTCAACATTAATAGTAACTTATAAGTAGACATGTAATTAAACTAATAAATAAGAGGTTTAGACATATGGTTAAATTAAATGTAGCTTTCATAGAAAATAATAATGCTGTAATAAAAATGTTAACAATAATGTTAATAATAAAGTAGTAAGTATGCCACTAGATACAGGATCGTTATTATCGGCATCATTTCCATATTTGTTTCCTTACAATGAGAATAATTAGTTCTTAATGAGCAGCAACTATTTGTCCAAAAGAAAACTATATAGTTTGCCTTTGAAAGCTGTGAAGGAGGATGCATTTTTAAGATTCTCTGGAATATTATTCCAGAGTGTTGGCCCTTTGATAGTGATCATCTCTGAACCTGCTTCTTTGGTTGTTCTGTGAATAAAGAGCTCACTGCTCTGTCTTGTGTTGGTTCCCCTTATATCCCTGACTGTTTTTAAATCAAATAGCCAGCTAGGATAATGATGGTCCAAAATTTTGAATACAAAAACATAAATAGCATAAGCGACCTTATTTTCTGCCTGCAGCCACCCAAGTTTATTGAGAGCTGGTGTGATGTGGTCATATTTTCTTATTACTCCCAGGGCAACTCGAGCTGCAATTCTGTTTATCTGAGTCTTAGTGGTAGCTCCCCAAACAGTTGTGCAGTAATTAATGTGACTTAGGGCTAGAGATTCAACAACAGTTATTCAAGCGGTAGTCTCAAAATTGTCTTTTATACGTGATAAGTGATTACCAAATTGTGATTACCTAATTGTGTTTACGGGAAAGAGCCCAAAGCTCGTATCTTCCCGTCTCCTGATCGCTTCCATTTTATACTTAGTGATACTTATCATACCTGTCCTTAAAAGTATGGATTGAGATAGCATTAACTACCTCCTCACTTAGCCAATTCCAATTATCAACTACTCTTACACTGAAAAAGTATTTCCTTACATCCTGCAAAGAAGTTTTCTTACCAAGCTTCAAACTATGACCTCTAGTTCTAGAGCCAGCCATATCAAAATATCGATCCCTATCCACTCTATCATAACCATGAAGGAATTTAAAGACTGTCACCATATCCCCCCTCACTCTTCTAGCTTCGAGTGATGGTAAGTCTAATTCCCTCAGCCTCTCATCATAACTGAGATTGCGTATTTCTGGCACCAGTTTCGTGGCATGTCTTTGAACTTTTTCAAGCTTAGCTATGTGCTTTTTCAAGTGTGGATTCCAAAAGGGGGCTGCATATTCCAGTTTTGGCCTCACATAGGTTACATAAATATTTCTGAACATTTCCTTGTCCCTGTGCCTGAAGGCTACCCTTACATTTGATAAGAATGCATATGCTGCCCTTACTATGCCATTTATATGTATTTCTGGAGACAAATCTGAAAGTATGTTTACTCCTAGATCTCTCTCATTTTCTGTCTCTTGAAGTTGTACTCCAGCCACCGAGTAGTCAAGCTTGGGCCTTCTTGCACTTGTACCCAATTCTCATTACCTTACATTTTGAAGTATTGAATTTCATTAGCCACTTTTCTGACCACTCATGCAGATTATTTAGATCCTCCTGAAGTTCTCTACCATTGTTCTCGTTTTTTACTTTCTTCACAATCTATGCATCATCTGCAAACATATTCATGAATGAATTTACAGACTCTGGTAAGTCATTTACATATACAAGGAACAAAAGTGGCCCTAAAACTGAACCCTGTGGAACTCCACTACTAACTCTTCTCCGTTCAGACACTGAGTGTTTTACTCTAACCCTCTGTTCCCTTCCTTCTAAGTAAGTTTTTATCCATTCCAAAACATTCCCACCTATTCTAGCCATTGATTGCAGCTTCCTAATAAGTCTCCCATGTGGAACAGTGTCAAACGCTTTCTGGAAGTCTAGGAATATGCAGTCTGCCCAGCCCTCTCTTTCCTGTAAGATTTGGCTTACCTCATCATAAAATTCTAATAAGTTTGTTACTGTTGATCTACCTTCTCTGAAGCCATGTTGCCTCAATGACAAAAAGTTGAAGGATTCCAAGTGAAGAGAGATATGTTTCCTTAGTAGTTTCTCCATAACTTTGCAAACTATGCTGGTCAAGGAAACTGCTCTATAGTTCAGAGCCGTATCCCTCCTTCCCTTTTTGAAGATAGGTATCACATTTGCTTGTTTCCAGCATCTTGGAATCTCCCCCGACTCCAGTGACTCCTTAAATATGATACTTAGTGCCACTGATATTGTGTTTGCGCATTTTTTAAGCACATGAGGGGATATGTCATCAGGACCTGTAGCTTTATGAACATCTAAATCCATCAGCGCTTTGCATACCTCTGTGGATGTAAGGTTGATGTTCTCTAATACTGGCCCTTGAGCTTCTATCACTGCAATCTGAGGGGGTGGGGTATTTTCTACTGTAAATACTGACTGAAACTCCTTGTTCAATTCTTTGCAGATCTCTTCATCCGTCTCAGTGATGCTTCCATCCGCTCTCTTTAGCCTTAAAACCTGTTCTTTTACCTTCAGTTTTCCTCTGATAAAGCTGTGGAAAAGCTTGGGATTTTCTTTAGCCTTCCTGGTGATGTCCCTCTCATAGTCTCTCTCTGCCTCTCTCCTTTTACTTAGGTAGTCATTTCTAGCTCTTTTGTAGGTTTGCCAGGCATTTATGTTTTTTCTCCTCCTATACCTTTTCCAGTATTTGTCTCTCCACTCCTTAGCTCTTTTACACCCATTATCGAACCATTTCTCTCTGGCATGAATTACACCTACTTTGGTGACAGGTATGCAGCAATCTACTATCTTCCCATATTTCTCACAAAAGATGTCATACATTTCTTGTACAGATTTGTTGTAAAATAAGGTTCTCCAGTCAATAACTGCAAAAAGCTCATTCATTTTGATGTAATCTCCTTTCGGATAGTTCCTCCTCATGTCCTCAGTGCCTCTACTCTCAGGAAGAATATCTTCAATGATATACTCCATCAACAACACACAGTGGTCACTCTTTCCAATTGGTGGTTCATACTCAATTTTTTCAATATCCAACACATTATCTGTGTACACTAGATCAAGTAGTGATGGCTCATCCCCACCCCTGGCCCTTGTTGGTTCCATTACATGTTGGTGTAGGAAATTCCCCTGTACGCAATCTAGGAATCTTGCCCCGAATGAGTCCTCACCACTGTGTGGGTCAAGATTTATCCAATCTATCTTTTTATGATTAAAGTCTCCCATAATCAAAATCCTACATTTTTTTTCCCGTGCCATGTTAACAACTGAGTTTATGACTTCAATAGTACATATATGACTTTCCTCATAAACTTCTAGCCTATTTTGGTTCCTTGGTGGGTTGTATACAACAGTTATTATAATGCTCTCTGACCCAGTATTTATGCGAGCAACAAGAAATTCCTTGAACTCACTTTCTATAGCCAAGTTTATTTCTTCGACTTGAATCCTTTCACTTATGAGCAGTGCTATCCCTCCACCAGTCCTCTCAGATCTTTCAACCCTTAGTATTCTGAAACCCTTAGGAAAAACTGTGACACTGTTTATGTCCTCACTCAACTTAGTCTCTGTAATTGCTTCTATATCTGCCTTACTGTTGTGAATCCTATCTTTTAATTCTTCTGCCTTACCAGCTAATCCATCAGCATTTGTGTATAACAATCTTAATGAGGCCCCATCCCCTGATCTTCTGTCATTATCTTCTGTACATTAATGTTCTTGTACCCTTTTTGCATACTTTATCTATGTGGGAATCAAGCAACATGTGGTTATCAAAGTGAATTCCTAGGTTTTTGACTGTTTTGCTAGGTGTGATAATATTGTCGCAAAAATTAATTCTTGTGTTTTCTGGAATTTGTGCTATGTGGAACCTTGAACCAATAAATATGCACTGTGTTTTACTTTCGTTAATTAATGGCCCAATTTCTTTGAAATAGGTTTTAATTTTTGACAGAGTGTTTTATGCTCTTAAGGTTAGCTCTGGGAGATTATTAATATCACCACTAAGGAGTAGTTGAGTGTCATCTGCATATTGTACGACTAGACAGTCAGAAATGAATGAAGATAGATCATTTACGTAAATGGAGAAGAGGATAAGACCAAGTACTGATCCCTGTGGAACACCAAATGATACATTTTTTGGCACAGAGATAATGTTTTTAAGACGTATGGACTGTTTACGATTAGATAGATACTCGCTAAACCAGCTTGGATCAATATTTAAGTTAATACATTTACTTAAAAGAATTTCATGGTTTACAATGTCAAAGGCTTTGGATAAGTCTAATAATATAAGCAAAGATATTTTTTTCATATCTATATTATTATATATACTATTCGTAACTTTAAGTAGTGCAGTTTCCGTCGAGAGTTTTGGTCTGAAACCATGTTGGTTAATCGTTAGTAGTCTAATTGATTCTAAATATGACATAAGTTGGCATGCAACAATTTTTTCTAATAGTTTAGAGAAAATGGGTAGGAGGGAAATGGGACGATAGTTTGTCACATCTTCTCTGTCCCCCTTTTTATGCAGAGGTATTACATGTGATATTTTCCAAGAATCAGGAAGCTTTTTAGTAACAATGGAAGTGTTCATAATAGTTAGAATATAGGATGCAATCATGGGTAGAGCATCTTTGATGAACTGAAATGGTATACCATCTGAACCATAAGAGCCAGAGTTTCTTAGGCTCTTTATGGTAAGAATTTGTGTAGCACAATCGATAGGATTTATCTTGAAGTACTCTCTTGTGTTTTCATTGGAAGAATTGTCATTTAAGCAATTACTCATATTCACTGATTTGATGTTTTCTTGAGTTTTTTCATATGTATTTTTACCAACGTTAGCAAAATAGTTATTAAAGTTATCTGCTTTGTCTTTCAACTCCGTAATATTTTCATAACTTTCTGAGGTAGTCTTTTCATTTGGTATCATGCTTCTTATCACTTTCCATGTTGCTGCTGTATCATGTCTAGAGTCATTAAATTGTTTTTTGTAAAAGTCTTTTTTACTTACACTGATGAGAGATCTGACACGTTTCTTTTCTGTTTTATAACGTTCTCGGAGAGTCATATCATATCTATTCATTTTTAGCTCTTTTTGTATTTGATTTCTGATTTGCATTGCCTCTTTGATGTCATTAGTTAGCCAGGGGGTAGAGGGGCGGGTTATTTTTCTTGTTACAATGGGTGCACAACTATCCAAGCATTCAAGGAAGACTTTTGTTAAAATCTCAACCTGCAAATCGACGTTATCTGTGTATTTAATTCTATTAAGTGCATTTGTGTTGTTGATTTAATGTTTCACAAAAGATATTAGGGGAGTAATTTTTTAGACACCGGAATGTCTTGAGGAGAGGCTTCCTTTTGGGCTTGTTTATGTTTAGCATAGCAATGTTCAGCTCGTGGTCTGCAATTGGGCAGGGAACTACGTCCCAATAGGGTATACTTTCCACTTTATTTGTTATTATCAGATCTATAAGAGTCTTAGAATTTAGGGTTATGCGGGTCGGTTTTGTCACTATTTGTGTTAACTTCACAGTGTTGATCACCCTTTTCATTTTGTTATCTGCTGAGAGCAAGTCATCATTAAAATCACCAAGTATGTATATGGGTTTATGACGCACACAGATATTTCTGAATGTTTCTAGTGAGGAGGTAGTTAATGCTATCTTAATCCATAGTTTTAAGGACAGGTATGATAAGCATCACTAAGTATAAAATGGAACCGATTAGGAGATGGGAAGATACGAGCATTGGGCTCTTTCCCGTAAACACAATTAGGTAATCACTATCCCTCACCTTGTTTGTGCCAGATGAATTCCAGTGAAGATGCCACGTAAGTAAGGTTTGAAATACGCTTGACTGCTGAGGCGAGATGTTGCCTTTAGGAAGTTTGGCAGCCAATTGAGGACGCTTCAATATCCCTCCTGGTGACGTCATCTGTGTGACAGAGTGTTTCGCTCAAAGTCACCAGAGGCTGTTAGATGCCTTATTAATTAAATTAGTAACTTAAATGTCATTTTTCTAACTAAAAATAATTTCCACTCCTTGACTTTTGCAGATTATGTTTATTTGCAGTTTATATTTTAGCTTATAGCTAATTTTAAATATACCTTATTTAATATTCTTGTACGTGTAGAAATCATAATCCCGATATAAAGGCTGCCCGCTGTTTCTGTTTTCATATTGTTCCCTCTTTTCAACGAGCCTATCAGATACATTTTCTTTACAATTTTCTTATGATAAACTAGCTCTTGTTAATGAATTATTATAAAAATTGTTCTTGCTGATAATTTTGTTATAAATTTGACCTTGCTGTTATGTCAATAGCCTGTCTAAATATATTTCAGTAGCTTCCTTATTATTTGAATACTTAAATTTCGTCTCCTAAAACGCATTCATCTGGCACAAACAAGGTGAGGGATAGTGTATGGTAAAGCTCATGGGTCAAGCAAATTGATTTTTTGAGAATTAGTTACATTCGTTACTGGTCAAATCCTAGAAATTTTTTCTTAGATTCCATTCCCATACAAACGATATTTTGTAGATTACCTAACTGGAATCTCACTTGACAAAGTAAATTCCTTAACCAGGAAATTACAGCTGATATACATTGCTAAGAAGTTTTTTCATTGAATGTGATAAACGAATATCTCATCCTCTGAAGATTGGTTATGAGCCTGTAAAATCTGTCCCTTCTCCTAACAAATTCTAATTTCATTTCACCCCTTTGTATAATCGTAAATAAAGTGTTTTACATCAAAAACTCGTGAATAAAGTTATTCGCTATATAAATTGCAAATATTTGATCATTTAACTAAAGTGTATTATGCTATAAACTGAAAATAATTAAAAGGTAAGTTTACCCTGTTGGCTTTGCATATGTTTGCTGCTAACCACAATTTACTGAATGCATACTGTATATCTCTTGCTGATACTTCATATATTGGGGATAAAGTGTTTTGAGTTATAAGTTGCAAATACTTTCAAAAAGTGGTTTTGCCCCTTTATCATTGCAAACAGATCTTGATTACCAAAAGTGAATGAATACTGTATTTATATCGTAGATTCATCCTTTATTGTAAATAGAATGTTTTACCATATTAATTGCAAATCATTAATAAGCATTGCGACTTTTGTGGTTGCCCACAATTTAAGGAATACATACAGTACTGTATTTGTCTTGCTTATACTTCATTTATTGTAAATAAATTGTTTTCCTTTTATATCGGCATAGAATTGATGGCTTTGTATGCTCTTATTGTAGCATAAATATTTCTGGTTAGCTGTTACTAACCAATATATTTCTATCCAGAAATATAATATTGGAAACTCATAATATATATGCTCATACTTTCAGTTTGCCATTATGAAAAGTGTGTCATTTCTGTTTCTGCAATTGCAGTGTCCTCTATTCAACTCTGCCTGTGTGACAAAGGTAATCGTCGAGTTGAGGCCAAAGTCTTGGCATACATCTGTGGTGCCGGGAAACAAAATCGTGCTCACCACCTCCGTTATTCGATTCAGCATTTCATAAAAGTTTATTAAAAAAAATAATTAAATTCTTTTAATGTCATCGCATTTCCAAAATTAAAAGAAAGTTGAATTCTCTGTTTTATTTAACGGAGTAGTGGCATACGGGTGGGGTGTTCAAGTACAAATATCTGTCCTGTCTGTTTGTGACTCTTAACCGAGCTCAGTACTTTGAGTCCCCTTAGTAAAACAGAATCTTAACAACTCTCCATTCTCACAATCCATAGGATATATATCCAGAGCATTAACTGGCTCTTATTTTAATCTAGGGCTACTTTAGTGGTGGTCCCTGGCAGGCAAGTATAGCAGAGATTCAAGGGAGAGACAGATTTTAGGTGCAACAAGTGGAAGCAAATAAAATAAAACGAGAATATTTATGGAAAATTAGTTTACTTGTAAACAATATCTGGAACGTTGTTTGCATTGTAGGAGATGGAATTTAAGTATTCAAATACGAAAGAAGCTACTGAAATATATGTAGACATTTTTTTTTCTTTGATGTTCTCCCTTGAGGGTGAGCGGATCTTCCCTTGTGGCCCGCAGCTGGGGTAAGATTTTGTTGATTGTAGGTGGTATTCGCTCTTGCGAGCGAATGGGTTATCCTATTTGGTGAGGAGGTTGGGTGAAATCTTGTTATTGTTGGTGGTATTCACTCTTGAGGGTGATCGGACTTTCCTATTTTGGCCCCCAGGTGAGGTTGTGCAAAACTGTAAAAATAATGGAAAGCATAAGTGTTCAGTTGAGGATTATTAGTTTACATCAAACAATTTAAATGAATTCCTGTTTTGGAGGTGAGAGAGAGTTATTACATGGTTATCTTGGTGGAGGGTGTTGACTGATGATATTTAGTAGACTGTTCATGTAGTTGTTTGTTGCTAGTCTGATTATGGAGCTAGCAACATGAAGGGCATTTGGATCTTCGCTGGATGTTGCGGGGGCACCAGTTTTCCGTTGAATTTCTGAAAAGGAATCACATTCGAGGATGTAACGGAGCAGTGGATGTGGTGAGTCTACCTGGCAAAAGGTGCATTCCCTGATAATATCATCCACTATTCACCAGGTGCACTTGTACCCGAGTCTCAGACGGTACTCATTGACCGCCGTACATCGTCAAAGGTACTTAGGTAGGGTGATTTGCTGAAGATCAGTGGTGGCTTTGTACCACCAGATGGAGGGGGAGCCAATGTCTGTGCACAGGTTGTGTTTAGTTATTAAGGCATTAAGGAGTGACTTGGTGGCTTTATTTTTTATCCGTTGAATCCCAGGATTCAGAGATATTTGGATTTCTGCTCTGAGAGTGGCTTGTTTGGCGGCTTGATCGGCTTCATCATTTCCCTTGATGCCGACGTGACTGGGAATCCAGGCAAGAGAGATGGCTTTTCCAAGGCTGATTGTCTTGTGGTAGTGGCTGAGGATGGTGATGATATGTACATTGTCTCTGAGGTGTGGCTTCTTGATGGCCTGTAAGGCGCCTTTAGAGTCGAAGAGAATTAGGGCATGGTCAGCTCCTTGCTGGATGAAGAAGTCGAGAGTGTTGGCTATGGCAACAATCTCAGTCAGGAGCGATGAGCAGGAGTTTGACAGTCTCCAGGATAGGACGTGGTTTCCAGAGGTGAAGGCGGCAGCTGAGGCTCCAGTTTCTTGATTTACTGAACCGTCAGTGTAGTAGACTTGAGAGTTTGGCCTGCTCCAGCTCTGAATTTTGTCCTTGTATATGTTTTTAAGGACAAGCAGGTTTACCAAGCTTTTGGGGTTATCAGGGAGCTCAATCTTTATGTCGAGTGGTTGGTCATTCCATGGGGGTGGGCATCTGTATTCAGGAAGTGGAGTGTCCTGTATTTTGGCTAGGATACTCTTCCTGACTGGCAGTGCTTGCAGGCTAGCGCAGACCTTGGCTGTCCAGGTTCTAGAATGGTGCTTGGGGTGGAGATTGAGGGCTAGATGGAGATTTGTGCCAGCGAGGTATTTATGTTGGGCAGTGGTGGTTTTGGCCACAAAGAGGGTCAGTCTTTGCTGAGCTCGGAGTTTGAGTGGCATGAGCCCAGATTCCATCTGGATGTTTTCTCTCTTGGTCCACATGGGGGCTCCTAGTATGGTACGTATGGCATTGTTTTGAATTACTTCTATCTTGTCCCACTGTTGGTCTTTTAGTAGCCAGAGTGTGGGACAAGCATAGTCTATGAGGCTGCGTATGGCTTGTACATAGAAGGTTTTGAGGACATTATGGGATGCTTCTGTTGCCTATTGTGACAAGGGCGAAGTCATCCGCATAGTTTAAGAGTTTGGCTCCATGTTGTGGTGTTATGTCCTTGAGTTTTTCCATGAGACAATTAAAGAAGAAGGGGCTATGGATTCCACCATGGGGGTCCCATTTTTGTGGTTTTTGTAGGTGGAGTAGTGTCCGTCTACTTTGACTCGTGCACTGCGGTTTTGTAGACTCTGCTTGATCCATGAGAGAAGGTTACCTTTGATCTGCTTTGAAGCGAGAGCCGAGAGTATTGCCGGCACATTGGCTAGTTCAAAGGCCTTCTCTAGGTCTAGAAAAACGATGTATCCATGGCAGTTGTTGATAAATGACAGCATGGAGGCCATGCATTCTGAGGTGCCTAAGCCAGGCTGGTAGGCAAACATGTTTTCTGGGAAGGGTGGGCATTTCCAGCGGACTCTGTTAAGTACCATCTTTTCTGCCGTCTTGCTCAGGCAGCTTAGGAGGGAGATGGGGTGAGGGTTGTCAGGGTCCTGTGGTTTTGGGATGGGCTGAACGTCTGCTCTGTTCCATGAGGCTGGTCTGATTCTTCGTTTGTATGTCGAATTGATCAGAGAGAGTAGAGCAAGCTCCCCTTGGGGCCCCATATTTTGAATCATTGTGTATGTGATTCTATCAGCACCTGGGGCTGTGTTCTTAGAGCTTTTGCTTACTCTTAGTAGCTCAGTCAGAGAGAATGGGGCATCTGTTTCATCTTCAGTGTTGATGGCCTCTTCTATTTCTTCCTCTCTTGCAGTGGTGAGGTCCTGAAGAGTTGTTCTGGTGGTGATGGGGAGCTGGTTGGAGCTTGCTCTATCCGCGAATTTGATGGAGAGTTCTTCTGCTGCCCCGCTAGGATCCCTGTGGGGGATGATTTTAGGAGGTTTTCCTTTAGCAAAGGAGTTAATGCTCCTCCACATCTGGACCACAGAGGTGTGAGCATCTAGGGTGGAACACCACTTTAGCCATTTTTTCATCTTAATGTTGCGTGCCTCTTCATGCACATGTTCTTTGACTGCCTGGAGAGTGCGGTAAGAGTCTGCAGTGGGACGTTTCCTGTGCATTTACCGGATGACGTTGAGCCGTTGATTGAGTTCTTTAACTCTGTCACAGTAGTACCATCTGTCCCGATGAGTGGTTTGTTGTGGTTTGCAGAGGGGGATGGAGGAGTTTGCTGCAGCTTGCAGGGCATTGCCTAGCTCGGCCTCTGCTTGGTCGATGTCTTTAGATGGTGTGTAGGCTGAAAACCAGTTGCTGAGGTGCTCCTGGAATCGGCCCCAGTCAGTCTTCTTGAAATTCCATCAAGGGGGAGGAGCAGGGATTTGGAAGATTTCAGGAGTTGGTGGCGTGAGATTGATCCCGTAGTGGTCGCTTGTGACCAGGGGATGAACTCTCCATGTGGCATCTTGCTTTAGGGAGTTGGAGAGAAAGGTGAGGTCCAGTATTCCACCTCTGTCATGTGTTGGCTCATGATTGTTGAGAAGGGAGACATCTTCTTGGTCATCCAGCAGGCTCATGATGTGTCTGCCTGCAGCACAGGGGCGCTCATACATGAACCTTGGATGTTACGCGTTGAAGTCGCCTCCTATTACCAAGTCAAGATGACTGGCTAGCCTGAAGAGGGTAGTCAGGTCTTAGCCACCAGCCTGTGGTCTGTACATGTTGTACAAATCTATGCAGCTGGTTAACAGCGAGGACATGGACATCTTCGCCGCAGTGGACCGTTCGGGTTATTTCCTTGGCTAACAGGTTTTCCTGATGAGGGTGGCGCTGCCTCTGTTCTCCCCTGGAGACCAGTGCTGGTAGAATCCTTTGTATCCTGAGATTTTTGGAGTGTTATACTCTGTGCACAGGATTTCTTGAACCATGATGACATCTATGTTGTCGGCCTTGGCAATGCCTTCAAGATATTGTACCTTGTGTCTGAGACCCTCGACGTTCCAGTGTAGGATCCCGAGATTAGACATCTTGATGATTTAAGAAGGTGGAGGTGGTAGGAGTGGTGGGTTGTTGAGGCTGCTGGTGGATTTTGGAGACGAGGGCATGGGCGACAATGGAGTGGGCTACTTCGACGACTTGATTGTAGGCATCTTGAGGAGAGGCTCTGGTATCGAGGAGTTGGACGGCTGCCTGTATGGCTTGAATAATAATGTTGATGAGCTCATTTACTGTGAAGAGTGTTTGCTGTTGAGAAGAGGAGGCAGAGGAAGGTGTCTGGATAGGCTGTTTAGGTGTGGGGGTATGGGATCTACGTCTAGGGTCCCGGGACCTGGTGTGGTGAGCAGGTGTGTATGTGGTCTGAGTGTTGCATGTGACTGTATTGTGTGTTTGAGTGTTGCATGGGGTGGAGGTGTTGGTGTGAGTGTTGCGTGAGGGGATCGTAGGGTTGTGAGTGTTGTTTGGGGGGATGGTAGGAGTGTGAGTGTTGTGTGATGGGGTGGATGGAGTTGGTGTACGGGTGGAAACTGTAGGAGGTGTGATCTGTGTGTTAGGAGCTGGGTTGGTGTTGTGTGATGGGATTTGGGTTGGTGAGGTTAGGTGTGAGTGGGGCAGGAAGGGGCCTTTGCCAAGGAT
This sequence comes from Halocaridina rubra, assembly GCA_037179515.1. Lineage (NCBI taxonomy): Eukaryota > Metazoa > Arthropoda > Malacostraca > Decapoda > Atyidae > Halocaridina > Halocaridina rubra. The sequence continues at coordinate 41,994 of JAXCGZ010000312.1, forward strand.
TGGAGGTGGGGGGAGGAGCTGGGGTGAAGTTGGAGGTGGTGTGATTGGTGACAGGGGCAGAGGGAGGGACTCTTTGAGGAATCCTCTTCAGCCTTTCTGGGCAGCAGTTGTTCCATGCGTGATGGTTTCCATTACAGTTTGGGCACTTGGCAATTGTTGCTTCAGTGACCTTGAATTTGTTGAGGCAGCGGTCAGTGGAATGTCTCCCACTGCAGATTGCACATCTCTCTGGGAGATGGCAAATATTTCTATGGTGCCCAAATCTTTGACACCAGAAACATCTCAGTGGTTCAGGAGTGTAGTCTCTTATGTTGAATTTGCCCCAGATGCCGAGGTTTACTTGCGAAGGGGGTGGACCACAGATGTGGACCAGAACTTGTTTTGAGGGGACGGTTTGGCCCTCTATTTTGGAGGAGCAACGTGAGGCAGCCGTAATGTACGTTTGCTTGGTTAGCAGGTCAACTGACCAAGCAACAGGGAAGCTAATGAGGATGTATTTTCTTATTTTTTGGGCAGGGTTCATCTTTGTCAAGTGAGGTGAGTTGAGGCTGCGAATCTTCTCTGCGGCTTCTGCTGAGGATGGGTGGATGATAAATTCACCCTGTACATTAGGCTTAATTTTGCAGCCGAACTCGGTGAGTTGGTCTTCCAACTCTCTGATTAGGTCATATGCCTCTTTGGTGGAAGGAGTCTGAACTCTGAACTTTGATATGGGCTCTCTATTGGTCTTTGGGGCTGGGGGGAGAACTGGGGCAGCAGCACCCTCATGGCTACTGCCAGAGGCCGTCCTTGGCCACTTCTTTCCCACAACCGTCCACCCCTCTTGAGGAGGGTCGAGTTCCATTCCCCCCTCTGGGGGGGAGCAGGAGAAGCAGCAGAGGCCATGACTAACAACTAGTCATGGATATCACAGATTTCACTAAGTATATATTACTTGCACTGTTTGTCAATTTCGTTTAATAAAATATAGGGGTCTTGTGGCTGGATCACTTCATTTAATTGGAACACTACAACACTTTATCACTAAAACAGTCTACTATCTTTCTTCCCAACTCTCGTGGGAGAGGGGAGTGCAAACAGAGATTATGCTCAGAACCACGTGGATTTTTTTTTTATTTCTCTTCCCAGCTCTCTAAGGAGAGGGAAAAGCAAACAGAATAAATGCAAGGTTGAAATTTGAAAAGTTTCTATAGAATTATGGAACACACAATAATGTGTGTTCAACTAAACAAAACAACACAAAAGCACAAAAAAACAACAAGACAAGGCAATCTTTCTGTTTCTCTCTTTGGCTCTCGTGAGAGAGGAAGAAAAGAAAACAGAGATACTTAGGTTGTTTTTCCTTGTAGAAACTTCCACCTCAGATCAGGGATGGAGTGGAGGAGGAGAAATTCACTTCACTGGTAGGAAGAGGCTTCAACTACTTAGGCAGGTCCTATCACTACTGGAGCTGGAACCAGACTATTGTGGGGAGTTAATCTGCTGTGCGGAGTCGGCTTTAGCTGCTGGGTGGAGTCGGCTTCTACTATTGGCTGCTGGCAGAGTGAGAGAGGAGAGGTTGAACCGCTACTGGAGCTGGAACTGGACTGTGTTATCTAGACAGGCTAATGACATAACAGCAAGGTCAAATTTATAGCAAAATTATCAGCAAGAACAATTTTTATAATTATTTATTAGCAAGAGCTATTTTATCATAAGAAAATTGTAAAGAAAACGTATATGATAGGCTCACTGAAGAGAGGGAATGGTAGGAAAACAGAAATAGAGGGCAGCCTTTATTTTGGGATCATGCTTGGGGCAGTCTTTATATGGGGATTATGCTTTCTACATGTACAAGAATATTAAATAAGGTATATTTAAAATTAGCTATGAGCTATAATATAAATTGCAAATAATCATAATCTGCAAAAGTCAAGGAGTGGGAATTATTTTTAGTTAGAAAAATGACAGTTAAGTTACTGAATATTCTTGGATATTCATCACATATCTTTTATTATCCCTTCACATCTGACAAGTCATTACACTCTCCATCTCTGTTTCTCCTTACTTTATGTATTCTTCTTGCCCAGGCCCGATGAGGGCTGTTTTATTTCATATTTTTTTTGGCCCGTCCTGGTGTCACAATCATAAAAAAAAAAACTAATAAGGCATCTAACAGCCTCTGGTTACTTTGAGCGAAACACTCCATCACACTTGCCTTTTGGGGATTATGATTATTTGCAATCTATGTTCCAGCTTATAGCTAATCTTAAATATATTTTATTCAATATTCATGTGCGTGTAGAAAGCATGATCCCAGTATAAAGGTTGCTTTATATTTCTGTTTTCTGACTGTTCCTTTTCTTCAAACGAGTCTATTAAATACTTTTTTTTTTTTTTACAATTTTCTTATGTTAAAATAGCTCTTGCTAATGCATTTTTCATATTATAAAAATTGTTCTTGCTGATAATTTTGTTATAAATTTGACCTTGCTGATATATCATTAGCCTGTCTAGATACATTTCAGTAGCTTCTTTATTATTTGAATAGTTAAGTTCCTTCTCCTCAAACGCAAAGAACGTTCTAGAGATTGTTTACAGTGACCTATTTTTCCATAATAATTCTCGTTTTATTTTATTTGCTGCCACTTGTTGCACCTAAAATACTGTCTCTCCCTTGCATCTCCGCCATAGTTACCTGTCAGGGACCACTACTACAGTAGCCCTCAAATATTATATGAACCAGTTATTTCTCTGGATCTATATCCTACAGATGACATCACCAGGAGGGACATTGAAGCCTCCTCATTTGGCGGCCAAACATCCCAGAGGCAAGATCTTGCCTTAGTAGTCAAGGTTATTTCAAACCTTTTTTACATGGTGTCTTCACAGAAATTCAACTTGCACAAATAAGTGTTCTCTATTCTACTCTGCTGCATGACAGAGGTGATCGTCGAGTTGAGGCCAAAGTCTTGGGATCCATCTGTGGTGCCGGGAAATGAAATCGTGCTCACCACCTCCGGGATTGGAGGCAGTATTCCATAAATTTAAATTTAAAATTTGCTCCAGCTCCAAAAATTAGTTCAATTTCTTTAAAGTGTCATTGCATTTCCAAAATCAAAAGAAAGTTGAATTCTGAGTTCCATTTAACTGAGTAGTGGTATAAGGATGGGGTGTTCAAGTACAGTAATATCTGTCCTGTCTGTTTGTGAGCTCTTAATCGAGTTCAGTACATTGAGTCTCCTTAGTAAAACAGAAGCTTAACAACCTCCCCATTCCCACAAAAATTTGGCGCCCAAACAGGGACCCAAACAGACAGACTGATTTGATAAATTTATTTTTATTTCGCTTTTTAACATTGCACATGAAACTCGATTATCATTGGCTTGAATTATTGAAATGAATGAAACTTAGGTTGCTCACACAAATTTTATCGCTTAGAGACGTTGCGTATAAGAATTTTTTTTTTAATTTTCAAAATTAATTACGGAAACTAAAATTTTTCTTGTTTACCATGTGGTAAGCAAAATTTCAGGAAATCTGCATGAGATGTTGTGGGAACAGAATTATGAGATTTGGCATGATGAGAACATGCATTACTTAAGATTTCATTTATTTGCATGATAAGATTGAGTTTTAAAGGGGAATATTTGTAAAAAAAATTTATATTTCTTTGGGATTTAGGATTTGGGAGAAAGCATATTAAGTATTTTGCTTCTTCTACTTCTTCCTCTATTTGCATTCCCATTTTCATATGGGGTCGCATCTCTTCACTAGTCATCTCCTATGGTTCCGGTCCATCACTTGCTCCTCCCCCAGCTGTCTCTCTCTGAGATCCTCCTTCAGTCGGTCCTTTCACCGTAGTTTAGGTCTTCCTCGTCTACGTCTGCCCTGCACTTCCATCTCCATCACTCTCACACCCACATAGTCTTCTTCTCTCCTCTTCACATGACCGAACCACTGTAATCTCCTCTCCTGCGCTTTCGCTGACACCTCCACCACCTTCACTGTACCTCTGATCCGGTCATTTCATATCCTGTCCTCCCTCGTCACCCCACACATCCACCTCAGCATTCTCATTTCTGCGACATCTATCTTCCTTTCTTGAACCTTTTTCACCGGCCACGTCTCTGCTCCGTACAGCAACGCTGGTCTCACAACTGACTTGTACACTTCCTTTCACTCTAGCACTGATTTTCTTGTCAAATAGCACCCCTGATGTTCTCTTCCAGCTGTTCCACGCTACCTAGATCCTATGATCAATCTCTCTCTCTGGGTCTCCATCCTTCGTTACGTAGGAGCCGAGGTATTTGAAGGCGTCCACCTTTGGGAGCTTGTGGTCTTGCATGAACATGTTGCCTCCTTGTGTCACATTGCACTCCAGGTACTCCGTTTTCTGTCTGCTCACCTTCAGTCCGTAATCCTCCAGCAAACCCCTCCATAGATCCAACCTCTCTTGCAATTCTTCACGGCTCTCGGAGACCAAAACAATATCGTCTGCAAAGAGCATGTTCCATGGTGTCTCCTTTGTCACCTCCTCCACCATCACATCCATGAGAAGGTTAAATAGATAGGGGCTAAGAGCTGATCCCTGATGGAGTCCAACTTTCACCTGCAAAGGCTCTGTAGTGCCAACTGTACTTCTTACTCTTGTTGTGGCTTCCCTGTACATGTCCTGAACTATCTTGACATACTTCTCCTTCACTCCCTTCGACCTCATACTCCTCCACACCTCGCTTCTCGGGACCCGATCATGAGCTTTTTCCAGGTCAATAAACGCCATGTACAGCCCTCTTTGCTTATCTCTATATTTTTCCATTGTCTGCCTCATTGCGAATACTGCATCCATTGTTCCTCGACCTTTCATAAAACCAAACTGCTCACTACAAACTTCTGTCTCCTCCCTCAGCCTTTTATCCAACACTCTTTCCAGCAGTTTCATAGTGTGAGATGTTAGCTTAATTCCTCTATAGTTGTTGCAACTCTGGATGTCTCCCTTTTCTTTGAAAATCGGTACCATTATACTATCTCTCCATTCGTTCGGGATAGTCTCTTCCTTCATCACCATGTTCAGGAACTTATAATTGAGTTTCATATTCAAGCATTGACTGCTAATAAATTGCGAAGAAAAACTTTGGTGTCGCTTATTGAGCCTAGGTTAAGCCCTTCATATAATTAACTAATTGTAATTACCTAATTGTGTTTACAGGAAAGAGCCCAAAGCTCGTATCTTCCTGTCTACTGATCGGTTCCATTTTGTACTTAGTGATACTTATCATACCTGTTCTTAAAACTATGGATTGAGATAGAATTAACTACCTCCTTGCTTTGCCAATTCCAATTATCAACAACTCTTACACTGAAAAAGTATTTCCTTACGTCCTGCAAAGAAGTTTTCTTACGAAGCTTCAAACTATGACCTCTAGTTCTAGAGCCAGCCATATCAAAATATCAATCCCTATCCACTCTATCATAACCATGAAGGAATTTAAAGACTATCACCATATCCCCCCTCAATCTTATAGCTTCGAGTGATGGTAAGTCTAATTCCCTCAGCCTCTCATCATAACTGAGATTGCGTATTTCTGGCAAGCGTTTCATGGCATGTCTTTGAAGTTTTTTAAGCTTAGCTATGTGCTTTTTCAAGTGCGGATTCCAAAAGGGGGCTACATATTCAAGTTTTGGCCTCACATAGGTTACATAAATATTTCTGAACATTTCCTTGTCCATGTGCCTGAAGGCTACCCTTACATTTGATTAGAATGCATATGCTGCCCTGACTATGCCATTTATATGTATTTCTGGAGACAAATCTGCCAGTATGTTTACTCCTAGATCTCTCTCATTTTCTGTCTCTTAAAGTTGTATTCCAGCCACCGAGTAGTCAAGCTTGGGCCTTCTTGCACTTGTATCCATTCTCATTACCTTACATTTGAAGTACTGAATTTCATTAGCCACTTTTCTGACCACTCATGCAGACTAATTAGATCTTCCTGAAGTTCTCTACCATTGTTCTCGTTTCCCATTTTCTTCACAATCTTTGCATCATCTGCAAACATAGTCATGAATGAATTTACAGACTCTGGCAGGTCATTTACATATACAAGGAGCAAAGGTGGCCCTGAAACTGACCCCTACTAACTCTTCTCCATTCAGACAATGGGTGTCTTACTCTAACCCTCTGTTCCCGTCCTTTTAAGTAAGTGTTTATCCATTCCAAGACATTTCCACCTATTCTAGCCATTGCTTACAGCTTCTTAATAAGTCTCCCATGTGGAACAGTGTCAAATGCTTTCATAAAACCAAACTGCTCACTAGAAACTTCTGTCTCCTCCCTCAGCCTTTTATCCAACACTCTTTCCAGCAGTTTCATAGTGTGAGATGTTAGCTTAATTTCTCTATAGTTGTTGCAACTCTGGATGTCTCCCTTTTCTTTGAAAATCGGTACTATTATACTATCTCTCCATTCGTTCGAGATAGTCTCTTCCTTCATCACCATGTTCAGGAACTTATAATTGAGTTTCATATTCAAGCATTGACTGCTAATAAATTGCGAAGAAAAACTTTGGTGTCGCTTATTGAGCCTAGGTTAAGCCCTTCATGTAATTAACTAATTGTAATTACCTAATTGTGTTTATAGGAAAGAGCCCAAAGCTCGTATCTTCCTGTCTACTGATCGGTTCCATTTTGTACTTAGTGATACTTATCATACCTGTTCTTAAAACTATGGATTGAGATAGAATTAACTACCTCCTCGCTTTGCCAATTCCAATTATCAACAACTCTTACACTGAAAAAGTATTTCCTTACATTCTGCAAAGAAGTTTTCTTACGAAGCTTCAAACTATGACCTCTAGTTCTAGAGCCAGCCATATCAAAATATCAATCCCTATCCACTCTATCATAACCATGAAGGGATTTAAAGACTATCACCATATCCCCCCTCAATCTTATAGCTTTGAGTGATGGTAAGTCTAATTCCCTCAGCCTCTCATCATAACTGAGATTGCGTATTTCTGGCAAGCGTTTCATGGCATGTCTTTGAAGTTTTTTAAGCTTAGCTATGTGCTTTTTCAAGTGCGGATTCCAAAAGGGGGCTACATATTCAAGTTTTGGCCTCACATAGGTTACATAAATATTTCTGAACATTTCCTTGTCCATGTGCCTGAAGGCTACCCTTACATTTGATAAGAATGCATATGCTGCCCTTACTATGCCATTTATATGTATTTCTGGAGACAAATCTGCCAGTATGTTTACTCCTAGATCTCTCTCATTTTCTGTCTCTTAAAGTTGTATTCCAGCCACCGAGTAGTCAAGTTTGGGCCTTCTTGCACTTGTACCCATTCTCATTACCTTACATTTGAAGTACTGAATTTCATTAGCCACTTTTCTGACCACTCATGCAGACTAATTAGATCTTCCTGAAGTTCTCTACCATTGTTCTCGTTTACTATTTTCTTCACAATCTTTGCATCATCTGCAAACATAGTCATGAATGAATTTACAGACTCTGGCAGGTCATTTACATATACAAGGAGCAAAGGTGGCCCTAAAACTGAACCCTGTGGAACTCCACTACTAACTCTTCTCCATTCAGACACTGAGTGTCTTACTCTAACCCTTTGTTCCCTTCCTTTTAAGTAAGTTTTTATCCATTCCAAGACATTTCCACCAATTCTAGCCATTGCTTACAGCTTCATAATAAGTCTCCCATGTGGAACAGTGTCAAACGCTTTCTGGAAGTCAAGGAATATGCAATCTGCCTAGCCTTCTCTTTCCTGTAAGATTCGGCTTACCTCATCATAAAATTCTAATAAGTTTGTTACTGTTGATCTACCTTCTCTGAAGCCATGCTGCCTCACTGACAAAAAGTTGAAGGATTCCAAGTGAAGTGGGAAAGAGCCCAAAATTCATATCTTCCCGTCTCCTGATCGTTTCCATTTTGTACTTAGTGATACTTATCATACCTGTCCTTAAAACTATGGATTGAGATGGCATTAACTAGCTCCTCACTTAGCCAATTCCAATTATCAACTACTCTTACACTGAAAAAGTATTTCCTTACATCCTGCAAAAAGTTTTCTTACGAAGCTTCAAACTATGACCTCTAGTTCTAGAGCCAGCCATATGAAAATATCGATCCCTATCCACTCTATCATAACCATGAAGGAATTTAAAGACTGTCACCATATCCCCCCCTCAATCTTATAGCTTCGAGTGATGGTAAGTCTAATTCCCTCAGCCTCTCATCATAACTGAGATTGCGTATTTCTGGCAAGAGTTTCATGGCATGTCTTTGGAGTTTTCAAGCTCAGCTATGTGCTTTTTCAAGTGCCTATTCCAAAAGGGTGCTGCATATCCTTGTCCATGTGCCTGAAGGCTACCCTTACATTTGATAATTATACATATGCTGCCCTTACTATGTGTTGGGGGTTAAAATGGTAGAGTGTTGTTAAGATTCTGTTTTACTAAGGGGACTCAAAGTAAAGAGCTCAGTTAAGAGCTCACAAACAGACAGGACAGATATTTGTACTTGAACACCCCATCTCTATTACCATTAGTCGGTTAAATGAAACTCAGAATTCAACTTTCTTTTAATTTTGGAAATGCAATGACATTAAAAGAATTGAATTAAATTTCTCAAATTAAATTTTATGAAATGCTGCCTCGAATCCCGGAGGTAGTGAGCACGATTTTGTTTCCCGGCACCACGGACGTATGCCAAGACTTTGGCCTCAACTCGATTATTACCTCTGTCACACAGGCAGAGTAGAATACAGGACACTGCAATTTCAGAAACAGAAATGACACACTGTTTATAATGGGAAACTGAAAGCTTGAGCACACATATAATGAGTTTCCAATGTCATTCTACTAGATAAAAATATATTGGTTATTCACAGCTAACCAGAAATATTTATGCTACCATAATAGCATACAAAACCATTAATTCTTTACTGGTTTTAAAGGAAAACAATATATTCACAATAAATGAAGAATAAGCAAGACAAATACAGTACTGTATGTATTCCTTAAATTGTGTGTAACCACAAAAGTCGCAATGCTTATTACTGATTAACAATTAATATGGTAAAACACTCTATTTAGGATAAAGGAAGAATCTATGAGATAAATACAGTATTCATTCACTTTTGGTTATCAAGAACTTTGCAATGAAAAAAAAGGGTGCAAAACCACCTTTTGAGGTACTTGCAACTTATAACTCAAAACACTTTATCCCCAACATATGTAGAATTAGCAAGAAAAATACGGTATGCATTCATTAATTTGTGGTTAACAGGAAATATTTGCAAAGCCAACAGGGTAAAATTACCTTTTAATTATTTGCAATTTGTATAGCAAATAGCTTTATTGACGAGTTTTTGACGTAAAACACTTTATTTACGATGATAGAAAGAGGTGAAATGAAATTAGAATTCATTAGGAAAAGAGATAGATTTTTACGGGCTCATAACAAGTCTTCAGAGGATGAGATTTTCCTTTATCACATTCAATGAAAAGAAACTTTTTAGCAATGTATATCAGCTGTAATTTCCAGGTTAAGGAATTAACTTTGGCATGTGAAATTCTAGTTTGGTAATCTACAAAATTTCGAGTGTATGGGAATGGAATCTGAGAACAAAAATCCATAAGATTTAGCCAGTAATGAATGTAACTAACTCTCGAAAAAAAACCAATTTGCTTGACCCACGAGCTTTACCATACACTATCCCTCACCTTGTTGTGCTAGATGAATTCCTGTGAAGATGCCACGTAAATAAGGTTTGAAATAAACTTAGAACTGCTCAGGCGAGATGTTGCCTCTTGGATGTTTGGGTGCCAAAGGAGGGCGTCTCATTGTCCCTCCTGGAGAGTTCATCTGTAGGATACATTTTCTAGAGCAGTAACTGCCTCTGATACAATTTAAGGACTATTTTAGTGGTGGTCCCTGGCAGGCAATTATAGCAGAGATGCAAGGGAGAGACAGTATTTTTAGGTGCAACAAGTGGAAGCAAATAAAATAAAACGAGAATAATAATGAAAAGTTAGGTTACTGGTAAACAATCTCCAGAATGTTCTTGGCTCGTAGCAGACGAAAAATAGGAGCAGCCTTTAAATCGGGACTATACCTCTACACGTACAAAAAGAGTAAATAAGGTATATTTAAAATTAGCTATAAGCTAAAATATAAATTGCAAATAATCATAATCTGCAATAGTCAAGAAGTGGGAATTAATTTTTTTAGTTAGAAAATAACAGTCAAGATACTAAATTAATTAATAAGGCATCTAACAGCCTTTGGTGACTTTGGGCAAAACACTCTGTCACAAAGGCCCTTTCTAGAGAATATTGATTTAGCAAAATTCTACTACAGAAGGTGAAAAAAGAACAGAGGAAGTTACGGTGACTTCAGTGTTATTATGAGGGATGAGATATCCTTCTCATGTAAAGGAACAAATGAACAATAAGAATGGGATCCACCACTGGAACATATCATACTATTAGGAAAAGTAAACAAGTCTTGTAAACAAAACATTAAATGACATGCAAAACATAAAAGAAATGTGATCAAATTCAAATTTCAAGAAAATTAAATCACAATTAGATATCAGTGTTGGGGTTTAGGATGGTTGAGTGTTGTTAAGATTCTGTTTTACTAAGGGGACTCAAAGTACCGGGCTCGGTTAAGAGCTCACAAACAGACAGGACAGATATTTGTACTTGAACACCCCATCTCTATTACCATTAGTCGGTTAAATGAAACTCAGAATTCAACTTTCTTTTAATTTTGGAAATGCAATGACATTAAAAGAATTGAATTAAATTTCTCAAATTAAATTTTATGAAATGCTGCCTCGAATCCCGGAGGTGGTGAGCATGATTTCGTTTCCCGGCACCACGGACGTATGCCAAGACTTTGGCCTCAACTCGATGATTACCTCTGTCACACAGGCAGAGTAGAATACAGGACACTGCAATTTCAGAAACAGAAATGACACACTGTTTATAATGGGAAACTGAAAGCATGAGCACACATATAATGAGTTTCCAATGTCATTCTACTGGATAAAAATATATTGGTTATTCACAGCTAACCAGAAATATTTATGCTACCATAATAGCATACAAAACCATTAATTCTTTACTGGTTTTAAAGGAAAACAATATATTCACAATAAATGAAGAATAAGCAAGACAAATACAGTACTGTATGTATTCCTTAAATTGTGTGTAACCACAAAAGTCGCAATGCTTATTACTGATTAACAATTAATATGGTAAAACACTCTATTTAGGATAAAGGAAGAATCTATGAGATAAATACAGCATTCATTCACTTTTGGTTATCAAGAACTTTGCAATGAAAAAAAAGGGTGCAAAACCACCTTTTGAGGTATTTGCAACTTATAACTCAAAACACTTTATCCCCAACATATGTAGAATTAGCAAGAAAAATACGGTATGCATTCATTAAATTGTGGTTAACAGGAAATATTTGCAAAGCCAACAGGGTAAAATTACCTTTTAATTATTTGCAATTTGTATAGCAAATAGCTTTATTGACGAGTTTTTGACGTAAAACACTTTATTTACGATGATAGACAGAGGTGAAATGAAATTAGAATTCATTAGGAAAAGAGATAGATTTTTACGGCTCATAACCAGTCTTCAGAGGATGAGATTTTCCTTTATCACATTCAATGAAAAGAAACTTTTTAGCAATGTATATCAGCTGTAATTTCCAGGTTAAGGAATTAACTTTGGCATGTGAAATTCCAGTTTGGTAATCTACAAAATTTCGAGTGTATGGGAATGGAATCTGAGAATAAAAATCCATAAGATTTAGCCAGTAATGAATGTAACTAATTCTCGAAAAAAAAACCAATTTGCTTGACCCACGAGGTTTACCATACACTATCCTTCACCTTGTTGTGCTAGATGAATTCCTGTGAAGATGCCACGTAAATAAGGTTTGAAATAAACTTAGAACTGCTCAGGCGAGATGTTGCCTCTTGGATGTTTGGGCGCCAAAGGAGGGCGTCTCATTGTCCCTCCTGGTGAGTTCATCTGTAGGATACATTTTCTAGAGCAGTAACTGTCTCTGATACAATTTAAGGACTATTTTAGTGGTGGTCCCTGGCAGGCAATTATAGCAGAGATGCAAGGGAGAGACAGTATTTTTAGGTGCAACAAGTGGAAGCAAATAAAATAAAACGAGAATAATAATGAAAAGTTAGGTTACTGGTAAACAATCTCCAGAATGTTCTTGGCTCGTAGCAGACGAAAAATAGGAGCAGCCTTTAAATCGGGACTATACCTCTACACGTACAAGAAGAGTAAATAAGGTATATTTAAAATTAGCTATAAGCTAAAATATAAATTGCAAATAATCATAATCTGCAAAAGTCAAGAAGTGGGAATTAATTTTTTTAGTTAGAAAATAACAGTCAAGTTACTAAATTAATTAATAAGGCATCTAACAGCCTTTGGTGACTTTGAGCGAAACACTCTGTCACAAAGGCCCTTTCTAGAGAATATTGATTTAGCAAAATTCTACTACAGAAGGTGAAAAAAGAACAGAGGAAGTTACGGTGACTTAAGTGTTATTGTGAGGGATGAGATATCCTTCTCATGGAAAGGAACAAATGAACAATAAGAATGGGATCCACCACTGGAACATATCATACTATTAGGAAAAGTAAACAAGTCTTGTAAACAAAACATTAAATGACATGCAAAACATAAAAGAAATGTGATCAAATTCAAATTTCAAGAAAATTAAATCACAATTAGATATCAGTGTTGGGGTTTAGGATGGTTGAGTGTTGTTAAGATTCTGTTTTACTAAGGGGACTCAAAGTACCGGGCTCGGTTAAGAGCTCACAAACAGACAGGACAGATATTTGTACTTGAACACCCCATCTCTATTACCATTACTCGGTTAAATGAAACTCAGAATTCAACTTTCTTTTAATTTTGGAAATGCTATGAGATTAAAAGAATTGAATTAAATTTCTCAAATTAAATTTTATGAAATGCTGCCTCGAATCCCGGAGGTGGTGAGCACGATTTCGTTTCCCGGCACCACGGACGTATGCCAAGACTTTGGCCTCAACTCGATGATTACCTCTGTCACACAGGCAGAGTAGAATACAGGACACTGCAATTTCAGAAACAGAAATGACACACTGTTTATAATGGGAAACTGAAAGCATGAGCACACATATAAGGAGTTTCCAATGTCATTCTACTGGATGAATATATATTGGTTATTCACAGCTAACCAGAAATATTTATGCTACCATAATAGCATACAAAACCATTAATTCTTTACTGGTTTTAAAGGAAAACAATATATTCACAATAAATGAAAAATAAGCAAGACAAATACAATACTGTATGTATTCCTTAAATTGTGTGTAACCACAAAAGTTGCAATGCTTATTACTGATTAACAATTGATATGGTAAAACACTCTATTTAGGATAAAGGAAGAATCTATGAGATAAATACAGTATTCATTCACTTTTGGTTATCAAGAACTGTTTGCAATGAAAAAAAGGGTGCAAAACCACCTTTTGAGGTATTTGCAACTTATAACTCAAAACACTTTATCCCCAACATATGAAGAATTAGCAAGATAAATACAGTATGCATTCATTAAATTGTGGTTAACAGGAAATATTTGCAAAGCCAACAGGGTAAAATTACCTTCTAATTATTTGCAGTTTATATAGCAAATAGCTTTATTGACGAGTTTTTGACGTAAAACACTTTATTTACGATGATAGAAAGGGGTGAAATGAAATTAGAATTTATTAGGAAAGAGATAGATTTTTACGGGCTCATAACCAGTCTTCAGAGGATGAGATTTTCGTTTATCACATTCAATGAAAAGAAACTTCTTAGCAATGTATATCAGCTGTAATTTACAGGTTAAGGAATTAACTTTGGCATGTGAGATTCCAGTTTGGTAATCTACCAAATTTCGTGTGTATGGGAATGGAATCTGAGAATAAAAATCCATAAGATTTAGCCAGTAACGAATGTAACTAATTCTCGAAAATAAACCAATTTGCTTGACCCACGAGCTTTACCATACACTATCCCTCACCTTGTTGTGCGAGATGAATTCCTGTGAAGATGCCACGTAATTAAGATTTGAAATAAACTTAGACTGCTCAGGCGAGATGTTGCCTCTGGACAGTCTCGGCGCCAAAAAGAGAGCGTCTCATTGTCCCTCCTGGTGAGTTCATCTGTAGGATACATTTCTAGAGCAGTAACTGGCTCTGATATCATTTTAAGGACTATTTTAGTGGTGGTCCCTGGCAGGCAATTATAGCAGAGATGCAAGGGAGAGACAGTACTTCTAGGTGCAACAAGTGGAAGCAAATAAAATAAAACGAGAATAATAATAAAAAGTTAGGTTACTGGTAAACAATCTCATAATTTTCTTGGCTCGTAGCAGACAGAAAATAGGAGCAGCCTTTATATCGGGGCTATACTTCTACACGTACAAGAAGAGTAAATAAGGTATATTTAAAATTAGCTATAAGCTAAAATACAAATTGCAAATAATCATAATCTGCAAAAGTCAAGAAGTGGGAATTATTTTTTTTAGTTAGAAAATAACAGTTATGTTACTAATTTATTTAATAAGGCATCTAACAGCCTCTGGTGACTTTGAGCGAAACACTCTGTCACAATCAGTTAATATCAATATTTAAGTTTATGAATGCTTCACATGCAAGAAGGCAATAATATAATATACAAAAAAAATACAGTATACGCAAATGTAAAATTTGAACCACGTCGTCATTAACATTGGCGAATGGATTTAAAACAGTTTCAGCTGTTCAACACTAAACTAAAACGTTTCCGCCATGCTCTGGCTTTCAGAGTCCCACAAAGGGAAATATAAAACTACGATCAAAAAATTATTCCTCATCTTTTTCGTCTTCCATTAGGAATAACATTTGTACGCTAAAATAAACAAGTACAGTACAGTATTAAAGACATAAAAGATAAACATAAAAAATAAACAACACATCAGAGAAGTAATCTTGACTGACTTGTCAAATTTAGGCTAACAGCACCAGCTTCCTCATTTGAGGGTAACGACCGTCGACTTTGTAGATCAGCAAGGTCATTGTCCTTGCCATGAACATGTTGGGCAGTGAATTTGAAAAGATTCAGGTAAAGTGCCCACCTTTTCAGACGAGGATTTAGCTTGTCTGCAGTCTGTAAATATAGGAGGGGTCGGTGGTCGGTTCTCAGTGTAAAATGTTGGCCATACAGATGGACATCAAATTTCTTTATGGCCCAATAAGCAGCTAGAGCTTCCTTCTCCACGGTGGAGTAATTTTGCTCTGCAGGGCGAAGCCTGCGGCTTGCATATTGCACTGGAGTTACTTCTGCCGAGTTGTCTGATCGGGCTTGCAAGAGCACGGCACCCAGGCCTTCGTCTGAGGCGTCGGTCTGCAAGATAAATGGAAAATCAGGGTTTACCAGTTGTAGTACTGGCTCACCCACCAATGTTTCCTCTGAGCTTGAAAAATGCTCTCTCCGCTTCATCTGTCCATTGGACAGGGGAGGTTTTACTTTGCTTCGAGGAGGTCATTTGCTGCAAAGGGGCAGCGATAGCATTAAAGTGTGGAATGAACCGTTGGTAGTAGCCGACACTACCCAGGAATGATCTCAGTTGAGTGACAGTAGCAGGTTTCTCCATATCCTTAATAGCTTGTACCCTGTCATGTAAAGGGGACATAACTCCTTCTCCAACCACGTGGCCGAGATACTGCAATTGTGTGAAACCAATCTCACATTTGGAAGGCTTTAAATGAAGTCCATGCTGATTCAGACGAGTGAGAACTCTGCGGAGAGTCTCGAGGTGTGATGACCAATCCTGAGAATGCACCAGGATGTCGTCTATAAAGCATGAAACATGGTTTAGATCCTGTAGTACTATCCTCATGAGTCTGCTGAAGCAGCCAGGGGCATTTACCATACCAAAAGGCATGACCCTGAACTGGTATAGACCATATCTTGTGGAAAAAGCTGTAAGAGGCTTGGTAGTCTCGCTCAACGGGACTTGCCAAAATCCACTAGCCAAATCCAACTTGGACAGGTAACGGGCTTGGGAAAGCAACGAGAAAATATGCTCGGCGTCAGCAATGGGCTCTCCATCAAAGATGGTACGGGAGTTTAGCTTACGACAGTCAAGGCAGAACCTGTGACTGCCATCTCGCTTACGCACTGCCAGTAACGGCGAACACCAAGGCAAAATGCTCTTTTCAACTATTCCGAGGCGGACCCAAGTGTCAAGATCTTCCTTCAGCCGTAAGGACAGCTGGTGGGGAAGACCATAGAAATGCCGAAATGGCTCTTGGTCAGTCAATCTGACATGATGCTAAAGGGTAGAGTAATGCCTGGGAGGTCGTTGAAGACGTTCTCATAGTCCTCTAATAGCTTGTTCAGCTGTTCCCGTTGACTCGGTTGCAGTCTGGAGTTAATAATGCAATTACTCACACTTTCTTTTCGGTGTGTGGGAATGGCAGGATCCTTACCATCATCAAAAGCTAAGCTTATGTCTTCAATTGCAAGGGTGGTGGCTGCGTCCAGAGGTGCTTCTTCCGTAAAACTCCACTCCCGTAAGTCTGTCTCCACTGCAAGGGTGGAGTATTCCAATATAGGAAGTAAGGGGTGGCTATAATGGAGCACCTGTGTTGCTGCAGCCTCGGAGGTTCTGTTGATGCTGGGGGCATCTATAGGGGTTGCTGGGAGCACCAGCGCAGGATCCCTGTGGGACTCTGGGTCCTCACAATAAAGCTTCAGCTGGTTAATGTGGTATTTCCGGTTATTGCCATCAACATTTAGCACATAATTGTCAGGGGTCACCCGGTGTACCACAGTGTACGGTCCTTTCCAGCGTAGCATTAGCTTGCGGGTATCTGTTGGAAGAAGGAACAGAGCTCGATTTCCAGGTGTCAGGGCACGATGCCAGGCACGCTTGTCAAAGAGGAGCTTGGCAGTCTGCTGGCGACCCTTAATGGCTAATTGTGCAGTTTTCCAAGCCTTTTTGAGGTGAGACGAAAACTTCAAAATATACTCATGGACGTCCCTATCGTAATCTTTCATGGTAGGTGAATCCCAACATTCTGCAAAGAATTCTACTGGGCTTCTGACCTTATGACCATAAATCAGCTCGTAAGGCGAGTATCCAGTAGTGTCGTGGGGCATCTCTCTGAAGGAGAAAAGTGCAGCAGGGACGTACTTGTCCCACTGCCTAGGTATATCTATCACTAGCTTGCGCAAACATCGCTTCAATGTCCCGTTATAGCGTTCACATGCTCCATTTGATTGGGCATGATAAACACTTGTACGAATGTGCTTCATTTCTAAAAGGTTACAGAGAGCCTCAAAGTGCCTACTTGTAAACTGACTTCCATTGTCAGAAGTGACCTGCTCAGGAAAGCCAACCCTGGAGCACATTTCAAATAGGGCTTGAGCGATTGCTTCAGTCGTGATAGAAGACAGTGGCACTGCATCTGGGTACCTTGTTGCCAGGTCAACATATACCAGGAGGAATTGTTTCCCCATGGACGAAGCTGGATTAATAGGACCTAGTATGTCAATAGCAACCTTGGAAAATGGCTCCACTGAGAGCTTAGTTATCCCCAGGGGAACTTTCGGTACCGGTGCCGTTGGGGTGGATTGACAGACAGGGCAGGAGCCTACACACCTGTCTACCTCGGTGTACATGTTTGGCCATGCAAAAGCCTTCTGAAGGACGTGCCGAGTTTTTGCTTTGCCTCTGTGTCCACTCAGAGGTAAATGGTGTGCCACATACATAGCCTGGCGGCGCAATGAAGCGGGCACCACCAACTGTTTAAAGGTGTGGCCATCTTTAGTCACATGCCTACGAAGTACTCCATCTTCAAGGACGTAAGTGATCTGGCCTCCTCCTCTCACCATGAAGGTCCTTCTCTCGGTTGCCTGCTGCATCCAGCGTTTGAGGCTGGGGCAGTCTTGCTGCAATTTGGCAAAGTCTGGACGGGACTTCAATGGCTCGAGAGGTGCATCATCTTGTAAAGGAGGGGGAAACTCTCCGCGTTCCACATTACGTGTACTGACTGCGGCAGACTCAACGGAGTCAGTCGGAGAATCGTCCATATTCTTGGCATCGAGGCCAGGAGTTGCTGCTGAAATGGCTTCATGTGACTTCCCCTGAGGGAAGTTATAACGAGAAATGTCCTTATGTTAGAGGTCGGCCTGGAAAGTAGGAACTAGGTTCAGTGCATGACCCATCAAGACAGGGTACATAAGCCCAATCATTGCCACAGCTGGGGCTTTTCCATTGTAGTATTTGCAATCCAGGTTAATGACACAGCAGAGTCGTATTTGGGGTGTTCCTTCAGCAACCCGCACACGAACGACTTTGCTGATAAAATCTTCATCCCTGACGAATCTCTCGTCAACAAGTATGCCATTGGCCCCAGTGTCAAGGGCTATCTCAGCTTCCACACCATTTATGGTTTCTAGGCATTTTGGGATCATTTCCAGATCATCATGTTCGATGAATTCCACATTGGCAAATTTGTGTGGTGGTTCCTCGGCATTATCCTCATTGGCCCTTTCTGGCCCTGTTTCCACAACATGGGCTGAGTGAGTGGCCAGATGGCTATGTGGGCCACCGCTGTGTGAGGGAGCGTGGTGGCTCGTAGAGTTTGGCTGAAAACCCTGGGAAGGTGGAGCAGAGTAATGGCCTTTGCCTCTTAATTGCTGAGGCTTAGGTCTTACCGGGTCATCCTTCTTGAGTGTGGGTGCATGGCCGTAATAAGGCTTAGGAGTGTGAGGAGGAGGAGCTGGACGATTGAAGTTCTGCGAGGGGCTATTGTGCTTCCCGTTCCTATGATCTCCTTTCCGGTGAGAATTATGGCTTGCTGCGGGGGAGATACAACTCTGAGGACGAACCTTGGAATCGGCCCTTCTTGCCCTTATAACATCACAGAGACGTACTCCAGGCTGGTTGAGCTGGAGGTACTCGTCCACAGCAGCTAGACTTTTCTCGTAGTCGATCTCATCCTTAAGCTGAGTCCTTACATATGCAACAACATCTGGAGGAAGTTCATTGGCAATTGCATCAAACATCAAGAACACATACAACTTCTCACGAGGACACTTTGCAACTCGTAACCAATCATTAAAGAGGCGAGCCTTGCGTTTGCCAAAGGTACTACAGTTCTCCTTCAATGGGAAAGCAGAAAGATACCTAGCACGACACTCAGCTGGTGAAAGGTTCTGTGAGGCCAGGAGTGTGCTTTTAACTTTCTCATAGTCCCTCAGTTGCATTTGGTCGAGTTCACTGACCAGGGCGAGCAGACGGGGTGGCATGGAGGTTAGCAGCCAACGACTCTTGTCAAACTCTGTGCCTTCGTTAACTGCCGCAAGACTTTCGAAAGAGCGGATGTAAGTATCAAGCGGTTGCCTGCCGTCGTCTTCATATTTCGGTATTGGGGAGGGCCTCTCCCGAGGCTGATTTCCATTTCCAGTTGAGAGACCACTATCTGGGAATCCCGCTCGAACCCGAGCAAGCGTAAGCTCATGATCACGTTGTGCTTGTGCCTCATCATGTTGTGCTTGTGCCTCATCAATTGCTCTCTTCTCCAGCTTATCTCGGCGTTCAACCATCTTCTCATGAGCCCATTCGAAGAGCTTCTGCCCTGCGGAAAGATTGCATCTCTCACCCCTAGCAATCATTATGGCCAGGTAACGCTCTTCATCGAATGTTTCGATGGTTTCCATGTTTGTTTCCTGTGACTGCCTGGTTTCCATGGTGGTTTCCTAAACAATCAATAACGAAGTGCCAAAACAACCACACAAAAAAAAAAAAAATCTCTACAATACAGTAGTAGAAAAAAAAAATGAAAGAGCCACACAACACCAAGGAGAGAAAAAAAAATTCAACACCACAGTTCAAACTTAAAAGTGATCTCAAAACCTCACCATAAAAGTGACTCAAAATTAAATCAAGTGCAACAGCAGCAAAATGTTGCAAAACAGTGCATGAAACACTGGTAATACAGAATGGCAGTCGTGCCTGCTTAACAGCAATATGTGGCAGTACCTGCGGTAATCGTGCAAATGAAAGGAATGAGCAATCACGAATTTTACCGACTAGCACCCAGTGCCTGAGAGTACAAACAAGTACAGTATAGCGGTCGTGCCTGCGTATGAGCGCGTATATGGCAGTACCCACAAATAAAATGTCGTAAGTAATACGAACAAGTACAGTATAGTGGTCGTGCCTGCATATGAGCGTGTATATGGCAGTACCCACAAATAAAATGTCGTAAGTAATACGAACAAGTACAGTATAGTGGTCGTGCCTGCGTATGAGCGCGTATATGGCAGTACCCACATATAAAATGTCGTAAGTAAAATTCTGGAGTGTTGCAAAAAGGGCACAGATCCTATGCAAAATACACCAACGATAAGCTAACAGCTTACTAGGCAGCCAGATTACCCATTTCTACTAGTAATGAGAAAATTTATTTTCAAGTAACAACTCAGACACATAAAAGGCTTAGCCTAGGCTCGATAAATGACACCAAAGTTTTTCTTCCCAATCTATGAGCAGTCAATGCTTGAATATAAAACACAATTATAAGCAAAATACTTAATATGTTTTCTCCCAATTCCTAAATCCCAAGGAAATATAAACAATTCCTAACAAGTATCACCCTTTAACGGATATATAAAACACGAATGCTTTAAAACTCAATCTTATCACGCAAATAAATGAAATTTTATATAACACGTCTCCTCGTCATGCAAAGTTTCTAAAGTCTGTTACCACATAATCTCATGTAGATTTTCCGAAATATTGTTTACCACATGGGAAACAAGAAAATATTAGTTACCATAATTAATATTGAAAATAAAGAAAAATTTCTTATCCGCAACGTCTCTAGCGCAAATATTTTCGTGTGCAGCCTAAGATTCATTCATTTCAATAATCGATCCAATGGTAATCGGGTTTCATGTGCAATGTTAAAAAGCAAAATAAAAATAAATTTATAAAATCAGTGTGTCTGTTCGGATCCCTGTTCGGGCGCCAATCTTGTTTGGGGGTTAAGATGGTAGAGTATTGTTAAGATTCTGTTTTACTAAGGGGACTCAAAGTACCGAGCTCGGTTAAGAGCTCACAAACAGACAGGACAGATATTTGTACTTGAACACCCCATCTCTAGTACCATTAGTCGGTTAAATGAAACTCAGAATTCAACTTTCTTTTAATTTTGGAAATGCAATGACATTAAAAGAATTGAATTAAATTTCTCAAATTAAATTTTATGAAATGCTGCCTCGAATCCCGGAGGTGGTGAGCACGATTTCGTTTCCCGGCACCACGGACGTATGCCAAGACTTTGGCCTCAACTCGATGATTACCTCTGTCACACAGGCAGAGTAGAATACAGGACACTGCAATTTCAGAAACAGAAATGACACACTGTTTATAATGGGAAACTGAAAGCATGAGCACACATATAATGAGTTTCCAATGTCATTCTACTGGATAAAAATATATTGGTTATTCACAGCTAACCAGAAATATTTATGCTACCATAATAGCATACAAAACCATTAATTCTTTACTGGTTTTAAAGGAAAACAATATATTCACAATAAATGAAGAATAAGCAAGACAAATACAGTACTGTATGTATTCCTTAAATTGTGTGTAACCACAAAAGTTGCAATGCTTATTACTGATTAACAATTAATATGGTAAAACACTCTATTTAGGATAAAGGAAGAATCTACGAGATAAATACAGTATTTATTCACTTTTGGTTATCAAGAACTTTGCAATGAAAAAAAAGGGTGCAAAACCACCTTTTGAGGTATTTGCAACTTATAACTGAAAACACTTTATCCCCAACATATGAAGAATTAGCAAGAAAAATATGGTATGCATTCATTAAATTGTGGTTAACAGGAAATATTTGCAAAGCCAACAGGTTTAAATTACCTTTTAATTATTTGCAATTTGTATAGCAAATAGCTTTATTGACGAGATTTTGACGTAAAACACTTTATTTACGATGATAGAAAGAGGTGAAATGAAATTAGAATTTATTAGGAAAAGAGATAGATTTTTACGGGCTCATAACCAGTCTTCAGAGGATGAGATTTTCCTTTATCACATTCAATGAAAAGAAACTTTTTAGCAATGTATATCAGCTGTAATTTCCAGGTTAAGGAATTAACTTTGGCATGTGAGATTCCAGTTTGGTAATCTACAAAATTTTGTGTGTATGGAATGGAATCTGAGAATAAAAATCCATAAGATTTAGCCAGTAACGAATGTGACTAATTCTCGAAAATAAACCAATTTGCTTGACCCACGAGCTTTACCATACACTATCCCTCACCTTGTTGTGCTAGATGAATTCCTGTGAAGATGCCACGTAAATAAGGTTTGAAATAAACTTAGAACTGCTCAGGCGAGATGTTGCCTCTTGGATGTTTGGGCGCCAAAGGAGGGCGTCTCATTGTCCCTCCTGGTGAGTTCATCTGTAGGATACATTTTCTAGAGCAGTAACTGGCTCTGATACAATTTAAGGACTATTTTAGTGGTGGTCCCTGGCAGGCAATTATAGCAGAAATGCAAGGGAGAGACAGTATTTTTAGGTGCAACAAGTGGAAGCAAATAAAATAAAACGAGAATAATAATGAAAAGTTAGGTTACTGGTAAACAATCTCCAGAATGTTCTTGGCTCGTAGCAGACGAAAAATAGGAGCAGCCTTTAAATCGGGACTATGCTTCTACACGTACAAGAAGAGTAAATAAGGTATATTTAAAATTAGATATAAGCTAAAATATAAATTGCAAATAATCATAATCTGCACAAGTCAAGAGGTGGGAATTAATTTTTTTAGTTAGAAAATAACAGTCAAGTTACTAAATTAATTAATAAGGCATCTAACAGCCTTTGGTTACTTTGAGCGAAACACTCCGTCACACTATGCCATTTATATGTATTTCTGGAGACAAATCTGCCAGTATGTTTACTCCTAGATCTCTCTCATTTTCTGTCTCTTGAAGTTGTACTCCAGCCACCGAGTAGTCAAACTTGGGCCTTCTTGCACTTGTACCCATTCTCATTACCTTACATTTTGAAGTATTGAATTTCATTAGCCACTTTTCTGACCACTCATGCAGACTATTTAGAGATACCTGAAGTTCTCTACCATTGTTCTCGTTTCCTACTTTCTTCACAATCTTTGCATCATCTGCAAACATATTCATGAATGAATTTACAGACTCTGGTAGGTCATTTACATATACAAGGAACAAAAGTGGCCCTAAAACTGAACCCTGTGGAACTCCGCTACTAACTCTTCTCCATTCAGACACTGAGTGTCTTACTCTAACCCTCTGTTCCCTTCCTTTTAAGTAAGTTTTTATCCATTCCAAGACTTTTCCACCTATTCTAGCCATTGCTTACAGCTTCTTAATAAGTCTCCCATGTGGAACAGTGTCAAACGCTTTCTGGAAGTCTATGAATATGCAATTTGCCTAGCCCTCTCTCTCCTGTAAGATTCGGCTTACCTCATCATAAAATTCTAATAAGTTTGTTACTGTTGATCTACCATCTCTGAAGCCATGCTGCCTCAATGACAAAAAGTTGAAGGATTCCAAGTGAAGCGGGAAAGAGCCCAAAGCTCATATCTTCCCGTCTCCTGATCGGTTCCATTTTGTACTTAGTGATACTTATCATACCTGTCCTTAAAACTATGGCTTGAGATGGCATTAACTACCTCCTCACTTAGCCAATTCCAATTATCAACTACTCTTACACTGAAAAAGTATTTCCTTACGTCCTGCAAAAAAGTTTTCTTACGAAGCTTCAAACTATGACCTCTAGTTCTAGAGCCAGCCATATCAAAATATCGATCCCTATCCACTCTATCATAACCATGAAGGAATTTAAAGACTGTCACTATATCCCCCCTCAATCTTATAGCTTCGAGTGATGGTAAGTCTAATTCCCTCAGCCTCTCATCATAACTGAGATTGCGTATTTCTGGCAAGAGTTTCATGGCATGTCTTTGAAGTTTTTCAAGCTCAGCTATGTGCTTTTTCAAGTGCCTATTCCAAAAGGGTGCTGCATATTCAAGTTTTGGCCTCACATAGGTTACATAAATATTTCTGAACACTTCCTTGTCCATGTGCCTGAAGGCTACCCTTACATTTGATAAGAATGCATATGCTGTCCTTACTATGCCATTTAAATGTATTTCTGGAGACAAATCTGCCAGTATGTTTACTCCTAGATCTCTCTCATTTTCTGTCTCTTGAAGTTGTACTCCAGCCACCAAGTAGTCAAGCTTGGGCCTTCTTGCACTTGTACCCATTCTCATTACCTTACATTTTGAAGTATTGAATTTCATTAGCCACTTTTCTGACCACTCATGCAGACTATTTAGAGATTCCTGAAGTTCTCTACCATTGTTCTCGTTTCCTACTTTCTTCACAATCTTTGCATCATCTGCAAACATATTCATGAATGAATTTACAGACTCTGGTAGGTCATTTACATATACAAGGAACAAAAGTGGCCCTAAAACTGAACCCTGTGGAACTCCGCTACTAACTCTTCTCCATTCAGACACTGAGTGTCTTACTCTAACGATCTGCTCCCTTCCCTCTAAGTAAGTTTTATCCATTCCAAAACATTTTCACATATTCTAGCCATTGCTTGCAGCTTCTTAATAAGTCTCCCATGTGGAACAGTGTCAAATGCTTTCTGGAAGTCTAGGAATATGCAATTTGCCCAGCCCTCTCTTTCCTGTAAGATTCGGCTTACCTCATCATAAAATTCTATTAAGTCTGTTACTGTTCATCTACCTTCTCTGAAGCCATGTTGCCTCAATGACAAAAAGTTGAAGGAATCCAAGTGAAGAGAGATATGTTTCCTTAGTAGTTTCTCCATAACTTTGCAAACTATGCTGGTCAAGGAAGCTGGTCTATAGTTCAGAGCCGTGTCCCTTCTTCCCTTTTTGAAGATAGGTATCACATTTGCTTGTTTCCAGCATCTTGGAATTTCCCCTGACTCCAGTGACTTTTTAAATATGATACCCAGTGCCACTTATATTAATTTTGCGCATTTATTAAGTGCATGAGGGGATATGTCATCAGGACCTGTAGCTTTATGAACATCTAAATCCATCAGCGCTTTGCATACCTCTGTGGCTGTAAGGTTGATGTTCTCTAATGCCTGCCCTTGAGCTTCTATCTCTGCAATCTGAGGGGGTGGGGTATTTATTACTGTAAATACTGACTGGACTCCTTGTTCTATTCTTTGCAGATCTCTTCATTAGTCTCAGTGATGCTTCCATCCTCTCTCTTTAGCCTTAAAACCTGGTCTTTTACCTTCAGTTTTCCTCTGATAAAGCTGTAAAAATGCTTGGGATTTTCTTTAGCCTTCCTCGTGATGTCCCTTTCATAGTCTCTCTCTGCCTCTCTTCTTTTACTTAGGTAGTCATTTCTTGCTCTTTAGTAGGGTTGCCTGGCATTTATGTTTTTTCTCCTCCTATACCTTTTCCAGCATTTGTCTCTCCACTCCTTATCTCTTTTACACTCATTATCAAACCATTTCTCTCTGGCATGAATTACACCTACTTTGGTGACATGTATGCATCAATTTACTATCTTTCCATATTTCTCACAAAAGATGTCATACATTTCTTGTACAGATTTGTTGTAAAATAAGGTTCTCCAGTCAACAACTGCAAAAAGCTCATTCATTTGATGTAATCTCCTTTCGGATAGTTCCTCCTCATGTCCTCAGTGCCTCTACTCTCAGGCTGAATATCTTCAATGATATACTAGATCAACAACACACAGTGGTCACTCTTTCCAATTATTGGTTCATACTCAATTTCTTCAATATCCAACACATTGTCTGTGAATACTAGATCAAGTAGTGATGGCTCATCCCCACCCCTGGCCCTCGTTGGTTCCATTACATGTTGGTGTAGGAAATTCCCTTGTACGCAATCTAGGAATCTTGCCCCGAATGAGTTCTCACCACTGTGTGGGTCAAGATTTATCCAATCTATCTCTTTATGATTTAAATCTCCCATAATCAAAATCCTACATTTTCTCTCCCGTGCCATGTTAACAACTGAGTTTATCACTTCATTAGTACATATATGACTTTCCTCATAAACTTCTAGCCTATTTTGGTTCCTTGGTGGGTTATATACAACAGTTATTATAATGTTCGGTGACCCAGTATTTATGCGAGCAACAAGAAATTCCTTGAACTCACTTTCTATAGCCAAGTTTATTTCTTCAACTATAATCCTTTCACTTATGAGCAGTGCTATCCCTCCACCAGCCCTCTCAGATCTTTCAACCCTTAGTATTCTGAAGCCTTTAGGAAAAACTGTGACGCTGTTTATGTCCTCACTCAACTTAGACTCTGTAATTGCTACAATATCTGCCTTACTGTCGTGAATCCTATCTTTTAATTCTACTGCCTTACCAGCTAATCCATCAGCATTTGTGTATAACAATCTCAATGAGGCTCTATCCCGTGATCTTTTGTCATTATCTTCTTTATCTCCCCTTTGTCAGGAAGAACTCTGAAATAAACATTTTTCTTCTCTTCTTCATTTCGTTCCTCATTTAACCTTCTTGTCTCTTGCAACAAGTTTTTGATCTTTCCCATCTCTTCCTGTGTTCTGTATCGTCTAATGAACACTTCTTTGAATTCTTGAAGGTCTTTTAGACTTACTTTTCTCAACAATATTTCTCTACATGTTTCGCCTCTCTCAAAGGTTACTACTGTTGGTCACGGCTTTCCTTCCCTCGAATATTTACCTAGTTGGTGAATGTTTACAATATCCTCAGGACCACAAACTACTCCAAGCTCTCTTATCAGGTTTACAACCATAGCTTTATTTTCTTCAAGTCTCCCCTGCCATGTTGGCTCCTGGGATTCGCTTATGCCTGAGATTACCACTGTCTTCTCTTTATCAAGTGCCTGTGTAATCAGTGGATTTGCCCTTTCCATCACAACGTCTTTCATTTTTTCGATTACTGTCTCTTTATAGTCAACTGTTTGTATGTTTTCAATTGCCACCACCTTTACAGCCTCTTTTACTGCCATATTCCACTTTAGTGCATCAGCAAAGGAAGTTTTCATGGCATCATGTTCCATATTCAGCTCCTGGAACTCTTTTCTAAACTGTTCAATGTTTTCCTTAAACTGGACATTCCAAGCAGCAATCTCGTCTCTCTCAGAAGAGAGCAGTGAACTAACATCTAATTCATTTAGGTTGTCATTCAGCTCTTTGTTTTTATCTTCTTGCTTAGAAATTCTGGTTTCTAGTTCACTCTTTTTACCTTCCAGCTTCTTTATTGTTTTTTCTAGTTCCTTTCTCTACTGCCCTTGTGCTTTATTTGCTTCCTCCAAAAATCTTATTTCCTCTCTGAGTGTTTCATTCTTTTTCATTTCTCTAGCCATATGCCGAATTTTTTCATCAAGGCATATAACCATTGCCTCTAAATCCTTGATTTTCTGTTTTAGTCTCCTAATAGCTACCCCTTCTCCCGACCCATGGGTGGGAGAGGTTTGGAACAGAGATGGCCTCATTTTTCATGCTTTCCCTTTCACAGAATATAGAAAGAAGAAGAGAAAGAAAAAAAGAGAAAAACTTTTATTTAAGCTTCACACAGAATTTTTATATCTTCATATAAGTGCTATTTAGTGACTCAATTTATCTCTTTTCTGGTAACACCCATCCTAACTTAAAAATTTGACTTTGGTAATATGAGGGACAAAAAAAAAATGCAAACAAAACAAAAGTCAATTGAATGAAAATTCGAATTTGTATTTGAGGAGACATCCACCTGCTTCTGCTATTTATTCTTCTTAACTGATAAACTCACTCCTAACCAAGGCATGTCATCACAAGATTAGATTTTACATTCGACTCAATATATATACAAAATAAAAAAAATAATAAAAGAGAAAGGTAAAAAAAAAGCAAAAAAAGAAGAAAAATAAGACAGCTGTGCTACTTGGCAACTTAACTGGTGTATTATTGGCATGTATTTAATTATTCAATTATTTCGTGTATCAAACTAATTATCAGATTAATATAAATGGGAAGGATACTGATTTTAACAATATATGGAACCACAGGATCAGGTAAACAGCATAAGAGCTTTCCCCAATTTGCACAAAAAAATAGGTAATGTGATGTGATGGCTTCACCTCTGGCAACTCTTCTAAACTTCCTTCAAGGCAGAACAGGACAACTCCTTCTCTTTCCCCTCACAGAAATGTTCTCAATTTTTTCCTTTAATATTTTGGACAGTCTGGTCATACAACAAATATACATTTTTTACTCACAATACTCTGCAGGAGTTCTTATTTAGTGAAATTTTGTTTATGCTTTAATCTAAAGTCTTGGTCACTCAAAAACACAAGGAAAAATTTAAGAGATACTGAATGTTTGTTTTCTAATGCCCGCCATGTGTGTGTGTAGACACTCAAAAATAAATTTTCTCATTATTAGTAGATGCATATGTAATCTGGCTTCCTTGTAAGCCGTTAGCTTATCTTTGGTGTATTTTGCATAGGGTCTGTGCCCTTTTGGCAACACTCCAGAATTTACTTATGATATTTTATTTGTGGGTACTGCCATATACACGCTCATACACACACCGCTATTCTTTACTTGTTTATATTCTCTTGCACCGGGTGCTTGTTCGTAAAGTTTGTTGTTGCTCCTTCCTTTCATTTGCACCATAACCGCAGTTACTACCACATACTATTGTTAAGCACGCACAACTGCCATCCTGAATTACCAGTGTTTCATACACTGTTTTGCAACATTTTGCTGCTGTTGCACTTGATTGTTTTTTGAGTCACTTTTATGATGAGGTTTAGGGATCATTGATACGTTTAAGTTTGAACTGTGGTGTTGAAATTTTTTTTTCTCCTTGGTGTTGTGTGGTTCTTTCACATTCTTTTTTACTATTGTAGAGATTTGTTTTTTTTGTGGATTTTTGCTTTGGTACTTCATTATTGACTGTTTAGGAAACACCACGGCAACTGGGCAGTCACAGGAAACTAACATGGAAACCAGGCAATCACAGGAAACCATAAAAATATTTGATGAGGTGCATTCCCTGGACATAATGATTGCCATGGGTGAGACACACAGTCGTCCTCCAGAACCGAAGCTCTTCAAATGGGCTTATGACAAGATGGCTAAATGCGGAACTGAGCTAGATAAGAAAGACAGTGACCAGGCACAAGCCCAATGCAATAACAACCAGGCACAGGCACAAGTACAACACAAACATGAGCTTGTGCTTGCACGGCTTCGAGCGGGAACCCCAGACAGTGGTCCTTCACCCGTAAATGTGGACCAGCCTCGTGAGAGGCCCCCCATAATACAGAAATACGAGGAAGACGGCAAGCAACCGCTTGATACTTACAGCCGCTCTTTTGAAGGTCTTGCGATAGCTAGCTAAGGTACAGAGGCTGAGAAGCGCTATTAGCTGCTTGCCTCCTTGCTGCCCCGTCTGCTCGCCCTGGTCAGTGAACATAACCAAATGCAAATGAGGGACTACAAGAAAGTTAAAAGCATACTCCTGGACTTGTAGAACTTTTCACAAGCTGAGTGTCGTGCTAGGTATATTTCAGCTTTCCCATTGAAGGAGGAGATCTGTAGTACCTTTGGCAAATGCAGGGCTCACCTCTTTAATGATTGGTTGCGAGTTGCAAAGTGTTCCAGTGAGAAGTTGTATTCGTTCTTGATGTTTAATGCAATTGCCAATGACCTCCTATGGATGCTGTTGCATATGTAAGGACTCAGCTTAAGGATGAGATCCACTATGAGAAAAGTTTAGCCGCTGTGGATGAGTACCTACAGGACAACCAGCCTGGAGAATGTCTCTATGACATTATGAGGGCAAGAAGGGCCAATTTCAAGGCTCGACCTCAGAGTTTCTTCTCCCCTGCAGCAGGCCATGATTCTCACTGGAAAGGAGATCACCCGAACGGGAAGCACTAGGGCCCCTCACAGAACTTCCATCAACCAGCTCATCCTCCTCACACTCCTAAGCCTTATTACTGCTATGCACCCACACTCAAGAAGGATGACTAGGTAAGACCCAAACCTCAGCAGTTCAGAGGTAAGGGCAATTACCCTGCTCCACCTTTCCAGGGTTTTCAGCCAAACTCTAAGAGCCACCACTCTCCCTCTCACAGCGGCGGCCCTCATATCTGTCTGGCCACTCAATCAGCGCAGCGGTAGAAACAAGGCCAGAAATAGCCACTGAGAATAACACCGAGGAACAAACCGTACAAACTTGCCAATGTGGAATTCACCAAACATGATGATCCCGAGATGATCCCAAAAAGCCTAGGAACCATAAATGGTGTGAAAGCTGAGATAGCCCTTGACAGAGGGGCCAGTGGCATATTTGCTGACGAAAGATTTGTCAGGGATGAATATTTCACCGGCAAATTTGTTTGTGTGCATGTTGCTGAAGAAACACCTCAAATATGATGCTGCTGTGTCATTGACCTGGGTTGCAAATACTACAAGGGAAAAGCCCCAGCTTTGGCACTGGTTGGGCTTAGGTACCCTGTCTTGCTGGGTTGTGTACTGAATCTAGCTCCTATCTTCCAGGCTTACCTCTACCATGAGGACATTTCTCACTGGAACATCCCTCGGGCGAAGTCACAACAAGCCATTTCAGCAGCAACTCCTGGCTTCGATGCCAGGAGTTTGGACGATTCTCCAACTGACTTCATTGAATTTGCAGCGGTTAGTACACATAATGTGGAACGCAGAGAGTTTCCCCCTACTTTACCAGATGATGCACCTTTAGAGCCACTGAAGTCCCATCCAGACATTGAAAAGGTGCAGCATGACTGACCGAGCCTCAAACGCTTGATGCAACAGGCATCAAGTGAAAGGAAGAGGCCAAATCACTTGCGCCCTTGAAGATGGAGTCCTTCGTAGGCATGTGACTAAAGATGGTCCACACCTGTAAACAGCTGGTGGTGCATGCTTTGTTGCACCACCAGGCTATGTATGTGGCACATCATTTACCTCTGAGTGGACACAGAGGCAAAGCAAAAACTCGGCAAGTCCTTCAGAAGGCTTTTGCATGGCCAAACATGTATGCTGAGGTAGACAGACACATGGGCTCCTGCCCTGTCTGTCAATCCACCTCTACTGCACCGGTACCGAAAGTCCCCATGGGCATAACTAAGCTCTCACTGGCGCTATTGTCCAAGGTCGCTGTTGACATATTAGGTCCTATTAATCCAGCTTTGTCCACAGGGAAACAGTTCCTCCTGGTATGCTTCAACCTGGCAACAAGGTACCCAGATGCAGTGCCGCTGTCTTCTATCATGACTGAAGTAGTTGTTCAGGCCCTATTTGAAATCTGCTCCGGGGTCAGCTTTCCTGAGCAGGTCACTTCTGACAATGGAAGTCAGTTTACAAGTAAGCACTTTGAGGCTTTCTGAAACCTCTTAGAAATGAAGCACATTTGTACGAGTATCTATTATGGTCAATCAAATGGAGAATGTGAATGCTATAATGGGACATCGAAGCGATGTTTGTGTAAGTTAGTGATAGATATACCTTGGCAGTGGGACTAGTACGTCCCTGCTGCACTTTTTGCCATCAGAGACACGCCTCACGACACTACTGGATACTCGCCTTTTGAGCTGATTTATAGTCATAAGGACAAAGGCCCAGTGGAATTCTTGGCAGAATGTTGGGATTCCCCTGCCATCAAAGATATTGATAGGGATGTCCATGAGTATATTTTGAAGTTTTTGCCCCATATAAAAAAGGCTTGGAAAACTGCACAATTATCCAGTAAGAGTCATCAGCAGACTGCCAAGTTCCTCTTTGATAAGCGTGCCTCGCGTCGTGCCCTGACAACCAGAGATTGAGCTCTGTTATTTCTTCCAACAGATACTCGCAAGCTAATGCTATGCTGGAAAGGACCGTACACTGTGGTACACCAGGTGACCCCTGATAATTAAGTGTTAAATGTTGATGGCAATAACCGGAAATACCACATTAACCAACTGAAGCTGTATCATGAGGACTTGGAGGCCCACAGGGATCCTGCGCTAGCACTCTCAGTATCCCCTATAGGTGCCCTCAGCACCAACGCTACTTCCGAGGCTGCAGAAGCACAGGTGCTTCATTAAAGCCACCCTTTACCTCCTGTATTGGAATACTCCACCCTTGCAGTGGAGACAGAATTACCGGAATGGAGTTTTTTGGAAGAAGCCCCTGTGGCGGCAGCCACTGCCCTCGCAAATAAAGATATAAGTTTAACTTTTGATGATGGTAAGGACCCTGCCATTCTCACATACCAACAGGAAAGTGTGAGTATTGCATTATTAATTCCTCCAGACTACAACCAAGTCAATGGGAACAGCTGAACGAGCTATCAGATAACTACGAGAACGTCTTCAATGACCTCCCCAGTACTACAGCTACCCTTCAGCATCACGTCAGATTGACTAACCCAGACCGATTTCGGCATTCCTATGGCCTTCCCTACCAGCTGTCTGTAAAGCAGAAGGAAGATCTTAACACTTGGGTCCACCTCAGAATAGTTGAAAAAAGCATTTCGCCTTGGTGTCTGCCGTTACTGGCAGTGCGTAAGAGAGATGTCAGTCACAGGTTTTGCCTTGACTGTCGTAAGCTTAACCCCCATACCATATATGATGGAGAGCCCATTGCTGATGCCAAGCATATTTTCTCGTTGCTCTTCCGAGCCCGCTACATGTCCAAATTGCATCTGGCCAGTAGATTTTGGCAAGTCCCGATGAGCGAGAGTACCAAGCTTCTAACAGCCTTTTCCTCAAGATAGGGTCTTTACCTGTTCAGGGTCATGCCTTTTGGTGTGGTGAATGCCCCAGGCTGCTTTAGCAGACTCATGAGGGTAGTACTACAAGACCTCGACAATGTTTCATGCTTTATAGACGACATCCTGGTGCATTCTGAGGATTGGTCATTGCACCTCGAGACTTTTTGCAGAGTTCTAGCTCATCTGAAAAAGCATGGACTTCATTTAAAGCCTTCCAAAGCGAGATTGGTTTTACACAATTGCAGTATCTTGGCTACTTGGTCGGAGAAGGAGTTATGTCCCCTTTACAGGACAAGGTGCAGGCTATTAAGGATATGGAGAAACCTGCATTGTCACTCAACTGAGATCATTCCTGGGAAGTGTCTGCTACTATGAATGGTTCATTCCACACTTTAATACTATTGCTGCCCCTTTGCAGCAAATGACATCCTCAAAGCAAATTAAAACCTACCTTTTCCAATGGACAGACGAAGCGGAGAGAGCATTTTTCAAGCTCCTAGAAGCATTGACTGGTGAGCAAGTATTACAACTGGTAAACCCTGAGTTTCCATTTATCTTGCAGACCAATGCCTCAGACGAAGGCCTGGGTGTGTTGCTCTTGCAAGCCCGATCAGACAACTCAGCAGAAGTAGCTCCAGTGCGATATGCAAGGCGCAGGCTTCACCCTGCAGAGCAGAATCACTCCACTGTGGAGAAGGAAGCTCTAGCCGCATATTGGGCCATAAAGAAATTTGAAATCCATCTGTATGGCAGACATTTTACACTGAGAACCGACCACCGTCTTCTATATTTACAGACTGCAGACAAGCTGAATCCTCGCCTGAAAACGTGGGCACTTTACTTGAATCTTGTCAAACTCACTGCCCGAAATGTTGATGGAAAGGACAATGACCTTGCTGATCTACTAAGTCGACGGTCGTTGCCCTCAAATGAGGAAGCTGGTTCTGTTAGCCTCATTTTGACTTGTCTGTAAATATTACTTCTCTGATGTGTTGATTATTTTTAATGTTTATCTTTTATATCTTTAATAATGTACTTACTTGTTTATTTTAGCTTACAAACGTATTTCAATTTGCACGTGTAAAATGGGTTTTTCTTAGTTTTCGTTAGTATAGGTGCTGTTAGCCTCAGCTTAACTAGTCTGTAAAGATTACTTCTCTGATGTGTTCTTTATATTTATGTTTATTTTTATATCTTTAATACTGTGCTTGATTATTTTGGCTTACATAAATATTTCAGTTTGGTCATTTACATTTAAAATGGGTTTTACTTAGTTTTCTTTTGTATAGTGTGTTTATATACCCCTGTGGAACGTATCCATGTGTATTAATATTATTCCTCATGGAAGACAAAGAAGATCAAGAATATTTCTTTGATTGTAGCTTTATATTCCTCTTTTGTGGGACTATGGAAACTTTTAGTTTAGTGTTGAATAGATGAAGGCTGTTTTAAATCCAATTGTCACTGTCAAGGACGACTATGTTCAAAATTTTCTTTTTAGGTATACTGTATTTTTTTCTGTGTATTCTTTTATTCCCTTATTGCATGTGAAGAATTCTTAAGCTTAAATACTGATATTCTTTGATATTCAAGTGTGATTTAAATTTTCTTGAAATTTGAATTTGATCACATTCCTTTTATGTTTTGCATGTCACTTATTTTTTTTTTAAGAATTGTTTACACTATTAAGTTGATGCCAAAGTCTCGTTATCCGTGTGTGGTGTTGGGAATCGAAATCGGGCTCACCACCTCCGAGATTTGAGGCAGCATTTCATAAATTAAAATTTTTAAATTTGTTGTAGTTTCTAAAAAAAATCATTTCAATTTTTTTAATGTGATTTTGCAATTCCAATATCAAAAGATAGTTGAATTCATGGCTTCATTTAACCGAGTAGTGGTGAGAGGGTGTGCATATTAAGATTAGCCTTGGATGTTTGTGAGCTTTTAATTGAGGTCAATACCTTTAAGTCCCCTTAGTAAAACAGAAACTTAACAACAACCTCCCCACAAGGAGAGCCTGCAGCTTGCATTTTGCAATGGAGCTGCTTCTGCTGGCATGAGCACAGCAGAGGTGTCAGTCTGCAAGATAAATGGAAATCTGGTTTTACCAGCTGTAATACTGGCTCGCCCGCCAATGCTTCTTGGAGCATGAAAAGTGCTCTCTCCGCTTCATCTGTCTTTGAGACAAAGGACGTCTTACCTCGCTTTGAGGAGGTCATTTGCTGCAAAGGGGCAGTGATAGTATTAAAGTGTGGAATGAACCGTTGGTAGTAGGTGACAATACCCAGGAATGATCTCAGTTGAGTGACAGTGCAGGTTTATTCATATCTTTAATGGCTTGCACTTTGTCCTGTAAAGGGGACATAACTCCTTCTCTGACCAAGTGGCCAAGATACTGCAATTGTGTGAAACCAATTTCACATTTGAAAGGCTTTAAATGAAGTTTATGCAGTTTCAGACAAACGAGAACTCTGCAAAAAGTCGCAAGGTGCGATGACCAATCCTGAAACTGCACCAGGATGTAGTATATAAAGCATGACACATTGTCGAGGTCCCGCATTACAGTCCTCATGAGTCGGCTAAAGTAGCTAGGGGCATCCACCATAACAAAAGGCAAGACCCTGAACTTGTGCAGACCCTATCTTGTAGAAAAGGCTTTTAGAGGCATTCTAATCTCGCTCAGCGGGAATTGCCAAATTTCAGTGTCCAGATCCAATTTGGAGAGGTAGCTGGCTCGGGAGACTAACGACAAAATATGCTCGGCGTCGGCAATGGGTTCTCCATCATATATGGTACGGGTGTTAAGCTTACAACAGTCGAGGCAGAACTTGTGACTGCCTTCTTCCCGTCCAAGACAGAGTTTAAGCTGTTTACTGGCAGGTTACTGCTGCAGCTGGGCACCATAGTGATGGTTGGGGCTTCCCTTGGCTGACAAATACCCATTGTATAATTTTTTTTATAAGTGTGACACCGGTACAGGCAAAAACTGCCCTCATCAATAAAGGCCCGGGCACGAGAATATACCAAGATGAAGGAAAAGAAAAAGATTAAGAACGAGGCAGAGATGAGGTAATGTCATACAAAGGAAGAGGACAGACAGAACAAAACAGTCAAAATACAGAGGACCCAAAAATATGGAGGGCTAGGCTCTGAGATGAAGATAGATCTGCTTTTTGAAGGATGAAAAGTAATAATAATTAGGAAAGGCAGAAGGAGGAAGAGAGTTCCAGAGTCTATAGGTAGAGGGGAAGAAACAGTCGCTGCACCGACCAATCCGTGAGCTACAAATCTCCATACAGTACCTGTGAGATGAGGCTGCTTGGCGAGTGTTACGCGGCCTCGGCAGTGGGGGAGGAATGTAACTCGCCAATTCATTAGAGCAGAGATGGAAGTAGTAGCGATAGAAAACAAAATGGGAAGATACCTTACGGAAAAGAGAGAAAATCCAGATTAGCAGTAAGAGAAGGACCATTAATGAGTCTGACTGCCTTAGATTCAACCCTATCAAGGAGATAAATATAAGAAGAAGCACCCCAGATGTGTGAGCAGTTTTCTAATCAGGGACGGATACAACCTTTATAAATTTTAAGTAACTGTAAAGAGGAAAATTAATGACGAAAACGAAACAAAACCCATAATTTTTTGGATGAAGATTTAGAAATTTGGCTTATGTGATTCCTCCAAGACAAGTTAAAGGTTATGTGGATTCCTAATATGTTGATAGAAGTAAGAGGGTAAATTTCATTAGTTTCAAAGACAATTTAACTAAATTTTGAGTGCCCCACTCAGATATTCCCTGCAAATCAGAGTTGAGAGTAGAAGAAAGAGTGAAGAGAAGGAACAAAGTAGGTGAAAGAACAGAGCCCTGTGGAACACCACCGGTAATACAGAAAGAGTTAAATGTCGCACCATCAGCAACTACAGATATAAAATAGTCAGTACGAAAACTGGAAATCAGAGAACAGAAAGAAGGGGCAAAGCCATAGGCCAGGAGTTTGGCCAACATAGCCTTGTGCCAGTCTCTGTCAAAAACCTTAGAGATATCAAAGGCGATGACTAAGGATTCCCCATAGTTTCTCAGAGAGGATGACCATACATGAGTAAGATAGGACAGGAGATCACAGGTGGATCTTGCCTTGCATTAGCCGTACTGGTGATCGGAGATAAGTGAGTTAAATTCAAGGCATTTTAAGAAGTGAGCATTGAGCAAAGTTTCAAAAACTTTAGCAATAGAGGAGGTTAGGGCAATATTTCGGTGGTTTGAAGGAACAGAGCGGTCACCCTTCTTAGGAACAGGTTAAACTAGAGCATGCTTCCAAAATGAAGGATAGATACTGGTTGACCGAATGAGGCGAAAAAGACGGCAAAGAAATGTTGCTGGGATACCATCGGGACCAGACGCCTTGTTCGTCTTTAGCGAGTGAAGAATCTTATGAACTTTGCGTGAAGAAAGGATAAGGGAGGGCATAGGGTTAGAAAGGGGTGAAGATTGAGGAACAGGTGTGCTGGAATCGTTTATAGAAGAGTTGGCAGAAAAACGAGAGCCAAAGAGAATGGCTTTGTCAGTGGGAGAGCAAGCTATAAAACCATCAGAACTAATGAGAAGGGGAAAGCTTGAGTTACAGAAGTTTTTGGAGAGGTTTTTGGCTAAGGACCAGAAGCATTTGTCAGTGGGAGAGGAGTTAAGGTCATCAACTTTCCTTCTTATAAAGGAAGCCTTAGACCTTCGAATCTGAGCAGTACAGTGATTCCTAGCTATAATAAAAGCAGAGCGAGTTAAATCAGAAGTAGAGGCTTGGTAAGATCAGTGAGCCCGATTCCTAGCCTGGATAGACATGGAGCAGGTACGGTCAAACCAAGCTTTAGGGTGAGAGCAAGTTGTTTTAGAAGAGAGGATGTATGTCTCCATTCCCACGGTCATGATCTCGGCAAAGCAGTAGTCATCCCATGGGAAGTCAAAGAGGATGTTACGCAAATTTTCATGTTGGGTACGCTTGAAGTGCCAAAGGCGGCGCTGAGTAAGAGGGATTGGTGGTGGGGGACCGAAAATGGAGGAGACTGAGATCATAGAGTGGTCAGATTTACCAAGAGGGGAAAGCACAGAATAATAGTAGTTTGAAGGGTTAGAAGTCAAAAAATAGGTCAAGAGTGTTTGCAGCCTGTTCATGACGATCAGGAACGCGAGTAGGATAATTTGATGCAGATCGTGAGTAATAGAGAAAGCAAGGGTCTCGCTTCCTCCCACATCAGTGTGAGAAGAATGAAGCCACTCACTGTGGTGTACATTGAAGTCTCCAATGTAGAGAACTTCAGCATGTGGGTGAGAAGATAGCAAGGACTCATGGCAAGAGGACAGATATTCAAAGGAATGAAAATATATTGGTTAGTCACAGCTAATCAGAAATATTTACACTGCCAGAAGAGTATACACTATCATTAATTATTTGCAGGCATCAGAGAAAAATAATTTATTCATAATAAACGAAGAATCATAAAAATAAATGCAGTATGTATTAATTAATTTGTGGTTAGCAAAACACCTTTGCAATGCCAATAAGGCAAAATTACTTATGAATTATTTGCGACTTATAACTGAAAACACTTGATTCCCAATAAATGAAGAATCAGTAATATAAACACTGTAAATATTCATGAATTTGTGGTTAACAAGAATTGTTTGCAGTGACAAAATGGCAAAACCACCTTATGAATTATTTTCAATTAATAGCGTAAAACACTATATTCATGATAAAGGAAGACGCTTCGAGATAAGTATACAGTAATCCCTTGCTATATCGTGATTCACCTACCACAAATTCAGTGCATTGCGGCTCTTTTTCTGTCGATTTTTTTTTTCTGGGTATATGCGAGTATCCACGATATGAGGAAATATTAAAATGTTAAGTATTTTTATTTTATTGAAATTTTTTGTTTTCATTATTTTATTGATTTTTTTTTCAATATTTTATTGATAAAAAGTATATATTAGCCTAAGAATTACAAAACTGTAAAAAACAGTAAAAAACATAAACTTAAACATGTAGCTCTGCACCATAGAAAATACAATAACGGTATCGACGTTTCAGAAAACGAAAAGGGTCGCACCTACGTGAGATAGTACATATTAAAATTTCCAGTATTTTAAATATTTTATTGATAAAAAAAGTATTTCCTAGCCTAAGAATTATAAAACAGTAAAAAATAGTAAAAAACATAAATTCAAACATGTAACTCACAATATTGCACCTTATAAAATACGATACCGGTATCGACGTTTCGGAAAAGGAAAAGGGTCGCACCTACGTGAGATAGTACATATTAAAATTTCCAGTATTTTCATTATTTTATTGATAAAAAAAAGTATTTCCTAGCCTAATAATAATTAAACAGTAAAAAATAGTTAAAAGCATGAATTTAAACATATAACTCACAGTATTGCACCATGTAAAATACTGTACGATAGTGTATTGGCATCTTGGAATACGCAAAGGGTCGCACCTACGTGAGATAGTACATGGGATGCTACTGGATGATGGGTGGGAGACGACGAATCACAGAATTGTTTTTCTGTATGTTCTGTATCATGGGGTCTGATTGGCTATTTGATTGAAGCTTGGTTCTCCGAGCATCTTCCATTGTCTCACCTCACCCATTCAGTCTACTCACGTGTGTGCCGTTCGCATTGTGCGTCTTAATATGTTGTGCTTGTGATATTGTGAAACTTTTGTGTTTCAACCTTTGCAATTCCTCCCAAGTGTCCTTCATCATCTAAGGCTTCTGGTAGCAAGCCTAAGTGGCAAAGGAAGATGTTGACCATAAAAGAAAAGGTAAAACTATTAGATAAACTGAAGGAGGGAAGAAGGTTCTTGGATGTCGGCTGCCATTGGCTGTGGAGTATGTACACGTCAACATCACGTCATTCACGGTAAGTTTACCTATCACGTTCATATAAATTTATGCTTGCAAGCTGTTATTAATAAAGTAAAGGGTGGTTTGTTAACAGTGCAGGGAGGGTTTATACAGTAAAGGTAAAAATAAATGTAAAATACCTATGTATATATGGTGCTCCTACTTCGTGGATTTTCACCTATCTCGGCGAGTCCCAGAACCGAATCCCCACAATGAACGAGGGAGTACTGTATATTCATTAAAACTGTGGGTAACAAGAAATGTTTTCAGTGTCAAAAGGGCAAAACACACCTTATGAATTCTTTGCAATTTATAGCTTTAAGCACTTTTTTATGGGTATTGACGTAAAACACTTAATTTGCAATGATAGAAAGGGGTGAAATGAAATTAGAATTTGCTATGAGAAGGGATTAAATTTTATGTGGTAATAAGCAATCTTCCGAGGGCAAAATATTACCTGGGCACCCGCAATTAAAGATATTTCTTATCAATGTATATCAGCGGTAATTTCCAGGTCAAGGAATTAAATTTGGTAAATGAGATTCAAGTAAGGTAATCTACCAAGTTTGTTTGTATGAGTATGGAACTGAGAAAAATTTCTTAGGATTTGATTGGTAATGGATTTGACCAGTAAAGAATTTAACAAGTTTCTCAAATTCCCAATTTGCTTGACTATCGAGCTTTACCCTGCACTATCTCTCACCTTGTTTGTGCCAGATGAATTTCTATGAAGATGCCACGTAAAAAAGTTTGGAGTACACATGGCTGCTGCGGGGAGATCTTGCCTCTGTGATTTTTGGCCACCAATAAAGAGAGATCAAGTGTCTCTCTTGATGACATTATCATTTGGCCAGCCTGTAGGGTTTATTCAAAGCATTAACTTATTTCATATAAAATTCGAGGGCCTACTGTAGTGGTAGTTCCTGACAGGCAATTATGGCAGAGATGCAAATGAGAGACAATATTTTAGGTGCAACAACAGGAAGCAAACAAAGGAATTGAGAAATATTTATGGGCAAAATGGGCTACTGGTATCAGCATCTGCAGCATCATTTTTTGCATTTCAAGAAAAGAAATTTAACATTCACATATTGAAGAAGCTAATAAAATGTATCTAGACAAGCTAATATCATATCAGCAAGATTAAATTTATAAAAAGAATTGTCAGCAAAGGCAATTTTATAAGAAAACTATTTAAACAATGTATTTACAAGATACATCATCATTATGTCATTACTACGTCATCACTAGATGAGAGAAAACAGTTTAGTTCCTGGGTTCATCCAGTGAGGACTTGCTTCCAGTAGCTCTAGTCTTGACCATACTTAGTGTGACAGAGTGTTTCGCTCAAAGTCAACAGAGGCTGTTAGATGCCTTATTAAATAAATTAGTAACATAACTGTTATTTTCTAACTAAAAAAATAATTCCCACTTCTTGACTTTCGCAGATTATGATTATTTGCAATTTGTATTTTAGCTTATAGCTAATTTTACATATACCTTATTCACTCTTCTTGTACGTGTAGAAGTATAGCCCCGATATAAAGGCTGCTCCTATTTTTCTGTCTGCTACGAGCCAAGAAAATTATGAGAGAGAAAAAAAACCAGTAACCTAACTTTTCATTATTATTCTCGTTTTATTTTATTTGCTTCCACTTGTTGCACCTAAAAATACTGTCTCTCCCTTGCATCTCTGCTATAATTGCCTGCCAGGGACCACCACTAAAATAGTCCTTAAAATGATATCAGAGCCAATTACTGCTCTAGAAATGTATCCTACAGATGAACTCACCAGGAGGAACAAGGAGACGCTCTCTTTTGACGCCGAGACTGCCCGGAGGCAACATCTCGCCTGGGCAGTCTAAGTTTATTTCAAATCTTAATTACGTGGCATCTTCACAGGAATTCATCTAGCACAACAAGTGTCCTGTGTTCTACTCTGCCTGTGTGACAGAAACCCGATTACCATTGGCTCGATTATTGAAATGAATGAATCTTAGGCTGCACACGAAAATTTTCGCGCAAGAGACGTTGCGGATAGGAAATTTTTTTTTGTTTTCAATATTGATAATGGTAACTAATATTTTCTTGTTTCCCATGTGGTAAACAATCTATCAGGAAATCTACATGAGATTATGTGGTAACAGACTTAAGAAATTTTGCATGACGAGAAGACGTGTTATTTAAAATTTCATTTATTTGCGTGATAAGATTGAGTTTTAAAGCATTCGTGTTTTATATATCCGTTAAAGGGTGATACTTGTTAGGAATTGTTTATATTTCCTTAGGATTTAGGAATTGGGAGAAAGCATATTAAGTATTTTTGCTTATAATTGTGTTTTATATTCAAGCATTTGACTGCTCATAGATTGGAAGAAAAACTTTGGTGTCATTTATCGAGCCTAGGCAAAGCCTTTCATGTGTCTGAGTTGTCACATGAAAATAAATTTTCTCATTACTAGTAGAAATGTGTAATCTGGCTGCCTAGTAAGCTGTTAGCTTATCGTTGGTGTATTTTGCATAGGATCTGTGCCCTTTTGGTAACACTCCAGAATTTTACTTACGACATTTTATTTGTGGGTACTGCCATATACGCGCTCATACGCAGGCACGACCGCGATACTGTACTTGTTCGTATTACTTACGACATTTTATTTGTGGGTACTGCCATATATGCGCTCATACGCAGGCACGACCGCTATACTGTACTTGTTCGTATTACTTACGACATTTTATTTGTGGGTACTGCCATATACGCGCTCATACGCAGGCACGACCGCGATACTGTACTTGTTCGTATTACTTACGACATTTTATTTGTGGGTACTGCCATATACGCGCTCATACGCAGGCACGACCGCTATACTGTACTTGTTTGTACTCTCAGGCACTGGGTGCTAGTCGGTAAAATTCGTTGTTACTCATTCCTTTCATTTGCACCATAACCGCAGGTACTGCCACGTATTGCTGTTAAGCAGGCACGACTGCCATTCTGTATTACCAGTGTTTCATACACTGTTTTGCAACATTTTGTAGCTGTTGCACTTGATTGTGTTGCTCATTCCTTTCATTTGCACAATAACTGCAGGTACTGCCACATATTGCTGTTAAGCAGGCACGACTGCCATTCTGTATTACCAGTGTTTCATGCACTGTTTTGCAACATTTTGCTGCTGTTGCACTTGATTGTATTTTGAGTCACTTTTATGGTGAGGTTTTGAGATCACTTTTACGATTAAGTTTGAACTGTGGTGTTGAATTTTTTTTTTCTACTACTGTATTGTAGAGATTTTTTTTTTTTTTGTGTGGTTGTTTTGGCACTTCGTTATTGACTGTTTAGGAAACCACCATGGCAACCAGGCAGGCACAGGAAACAAACATGGAAACCATCCAAACATTCGATGAGGAGCGTTACCTAGACACAATGATTGCTAGGGGTGAGAGATACGGTTTTTCCCCAAGACAGAAGCTCTTCGAATGGGCTCATGAGAAGATGGTTGAGCGCCGAGATAAGTTGGAGAAGAGAGCACGTGATGAGGCACAAGCACAACGTAAGGAGGTACAGGCACAACGTGAGGAGGCACAAGCACAACGTGAAGAGGCACAAGCACAACATAAACATGAGCTTGCGCTTGCTCGGCTTCGAGCGGGAATCTCAGACAGTAGTCCTTTATCCGGAAATAGAGATTACAGGAACGGGAAGAACAATAGCCCTTCACAGAACTTTAATCGTCCAGCTCATCCTCCTCACACTCCTAAGCCTTATTACGGCCATGCACCCACACTCAAGAAGGATGACCCGGTAAGGCCTAAGCCTCAGCAGTTAAGAGGCAAAGGCCATTACTC
The DNA here is from genome assembly GCA_037179515.1 of Halocaridina rubra. Taxonomy (NCBI): domain Eukaryota; kingdom Metazoa; phylum Arthropoda; class Malacostraca; order Decapoda; family Atyidae; genus Halocaridina; species Halocaridina rubra. Next base: position 85,675 of record JAXCGZ010000312.1, read on the forward strand.
TGCTCCACCTTGCCAGGGTTTTCAGCCAAAATCTAAGAGCCACCACGCTCCCTCACACAGCGGCGGCCCACATAGCCGTCTGGCCACTCACTCAGCCCATGTTGTGGAAACAGGGCCAGAAAGGGCCAATGAGGATAACGCCAAGGAACCACCACACAAACTTGCCAATGTGGAATTCATCGAACATGATGATCTGGAAATGATCCCAAAATGCCTAGAAACCATAAATGGTGTGGAAGCTGAGATAGCCCTTGACACAGGGGCCAATGGCATACTTGTTGACGAGAGAACCGTCAGGGATGAAGATTTTACCAGCAAAGTCGTTCGGGTGCGGGTTACTGAAGGAACACCCCAAATACGACGCTGCTGTGTCATTAACCTGGATTGCAAATACTACAAGGGAAAAGCCCCAGCTGTGGCAATGATTGGGCTTATGTACCCTGTCTTGATGGGTCGTGCACTGAACCTAGTTCCTACTTTCCAGGCCGACCTCTACCATAAGGACATTTCTCGTTATAACTTCCCTCAGGGGAAGTCACATGAAGCCATTTCAGCAGCAACTCCTGGCATCGATGCCAAGAATATGGACGATTCTCCGACTGACTCCGTTGAGTCTGCTGCAGTCAGTACACGTAATGTGGAACGCGGAGAGTTTCCCCCTCCTTTACCAGATGATGTACCTCTAGAGCCATTGAAGTCCCGTCCAGACTTTGCCAAATTGCAGCAAGACTGCCCCAGCCT
>JAXCGZ010000313.1:0-57500 GCA_037179515.1 Halocaridina rubra
CACACATCTTAACTTAAAAACTTGACCATGGTAATTTAAGTATAAAAAGAAAAAGAAAAACAAAAGTCAAACCTGAAGGAAAATTCGAATTTGTGTTTGAGGTGGCAACCACCTGTTTCTGTTATATATTCTTCCTAACTGATAAACTGACTTGCTAACCAAGATATGTTATCACGGGATTAGACTTTACATTTAACTCAATATATATACAAAATAACAAAATAGTAAAAGAGAAAGCTAAAAGAAAAGCAAAAAAAATGAAGAAAATAAGACTGCTGTACTACTTGGCAACTTAACTCAGTACTGTTGACAGGTGGGTATTTGGTAATTTTTTTTCTTTTATTATTCAATTTTTTCGTGTATCAAACTAACTAACTAGTTAATATAAATGGGAAGGATACTGATTTTAACAATATATAGAACCACAGGATCAGGTAAACGGCTTAAGAGCTTTCCCCAGTTTACACAAAAAATTAGGTAATGTGATGTGATGGCTCCACCTCTGGCAACTCTTCTAGATTTCCCTCAAGGCAGAACTGGACGGCAGCTTCTCTCTCTCTCCTCACGAAAAAGTTCTCAATTTTTTTTCCTTTAATATGAACAGTCTCGTCTTACAACAAATATAAGTTCTTGTACTCACAATACTCTGCAGGATTTCAGATTTATGGAAATTATGGTAAAGTTTTCCACTAAGCACTTAGTCACTCGAAACAGTTAAAAATTTAAGAGGAGCAATTCCGTGTGTCACTGATCTTCCCCTGATCTTCTATCATTATCTTCTTTATCTCCCCTTTGTCTGGAAGAGCTCTGTAACGAAAAATTTTCTTCTCTTCTTCATTTCTTTCATCATTTAACCTTCTTGCCTCTTGCAACAAGTTTTTGATCTTTCCCATCTCTTCCTGTGTTCTGTATTGTCTAATGAACACTTCTTTGAATTCTTGAAGGTCTATTAGACTTTTTTTTCTCAACAATATTTCCCTACATGTTTCCCCTCTCTCAAAGGTTACTTTTGTTGGTCTCGGCTTTCCTTCCCTCGAATATTTGCCTAGTTGGTGTATGTTTACAATATCCTCAGGACCACAAACTACTCCAAGCTTTCTTATCAGGTCTACAACCCTAGCTTTATTTTCTTCAAGTCTCCCCTGCCATGTTGGCTGCTGAGATTCGCTTATGCCTGAGATTACCACTGTCTTCTCCTTATCAAGTGCCTGTCTGATGAGTGGGTTTGCCCTTTCCATCACAACGTCTTTCATTTTTTCGATTACTGTCTCTTTATAGTCAACTGTTTGTATGTTTTCCAGTGCCACCACCTTTACAGCCTCTTTTACTGCCACATTCCCCTTTAGTGCATCAGCAAAGGAAGTTTTCATGGCATCATTTTCCATATTCAGCTCCTGGAACTCTTTTCTGAACTGTTCAATGTTTTCCTTAATCTGGACATTCCAAGCAGCAGTCTCGTCTCTCTCAGAAGAGAGCAGTGAACTAACATCTAATCCTTTAGGTTGTCATTCAGCTGTTTGTTTTTATCTTCTTGTTTAGAAATTCTAGATTCTAGTTGACTCTTTTCCCCTTCCAGCTTCTTTATTCTTTTTTCTAGTTCCTTTCTCTTCTGCCCTTGTGCTTTATTTGCTTCCTCAAAAGATCTTATTTGCTCTCTGAGTGTTTCATTCTCTTTCATTTCTCCATCCATATTCCGAATTTTATCATCAAGGCTTATAACCATTGCCTCTAAATTCTTGATTTTCTGTTTAAGTCTCCTAATGGCTACCCCTCCTACCGACCCATGGACGGGAGAGGTTTGGGACAGAGATGGCGTCATTTTTATATTCTCCCTCTCACAGAATATAGAAAGAAGACGAGAAAGAGGAAAAAAAAAAAGAGAAAAACTTATAATTAAGCTTCACACCGAATTTTTATATCTCCATATAAGTGCTATTTAGTGACTCAGTTTATCTCTTTTCTGGTAACACACATCTTAACTTAAAAACTTGACCATGGTAATTTAAGGATAAAAAGAAAAAGAAAAACAAAAGTCAAACCTGAAGGAAAATTCGAATTTGTGTCTGAGGTGGCACCCACCTGTTTCTGCTATATATTCTTCCTAACTGATAAACTCACTTGCTAACCAAGATATGTTATCACAGGATTAGACTTTACATTTAACTCAATATATATACAAAATAAAAAAATAAAAAAAATAGTAAAAGAGAAAGCTAAAAGAAAAGCAAAAAAACTAAGAAAATAAGACAGCTGTACTACTTGGCAACTTAACTCAGTACTGTTGACAGGTGGATATTTGGTATTTTTTTTTTATTATTCAATTATTTCGTGTATCAAACTAACTAACAAGTTAATATAAATGGGAAGGATACTGATTTTAACAATATATGGAACCACAGGATTAGGTAAACGGCTTAAGAGCTTTCCCCAGTTTACACAAAAAATTAGGTAATGTGATGTGATGGCTTCACCTCTGGCAACTCTTCTAAATTTCCTTCAAGGCAGAACTGGATGGCAGCTTCTCTCTCCCCTCACGAAAATGTTCTCAATTTTTTTCCTTTAATATTTTGGACAGTCTCGTCATACAACAAATATAAGTTTTGTACTCATAATACTCTGCAGGATTTCAGATTTATGGAAATTATGGTAAAGTTTTCCACTAAGCACTTAGTGTGTATGTGTTTATATGTATGTATATATATGTATATGTATATGTATATGTATATGTATATGTATATATATGTGTATGTATATGTATATGTATACTCAAATGTATGTATGTGTCTGTGGGTATATAATTTTTACTAATCAATCAATTAATATCAGAGCTCACCAAGAATACAAACCTTTAAATATTAACTAAATGAAGTCATATCTGGGCAGTGTGATATTTTCTTTAATCAAAACTTAGCAAGAGGGTCTGCCCCTCTCTAGTTATCTCTTTCTTCTTTAATCTTCGTGCTTATCCCCTCAATCCCTCCCATCCTATATCCCCCTCTCTTCAGTGATGACACACTGATAGTGTGATATGTTCCAGTGGTGGATCCCATTTTTTTTTGTTTATTTGTTCTTTTCCCTTAAAAGGATCTCTCAACCCTCATAATAACACTGAAGTCACCATAACTTCCTCTGTTCTTTTTTGCCTTCTGTAGTAGAATTTTGTTAATTCAATATTCTCTAGAAAAGGACTTTGTGACAGAGTGTTTTGCTCAAGTGACCAGAGGCTGTAGTTGATGCCTTATTAGTTATGTAGTTAACTAGTAATTGTCTTTTCTTTTCTTACAAAAAGAACAAATCTTACTCATTGCATTTTGCTGATCATGATTATTTACAGATTATATTTCAGTATAGCTAATTTTAAATAAATCTTGTTTAGTATTCTTGTACATGTAGAAAGCATGATCCCAATATAAAAATCTCCCTCCTATCTCTGTTTTCTGCTCTTTCTTTTTCTATCATGAATGAGCCATAGATACATTGTTTACACAGTTTTGTTATTATAAAATTGCTTTTGCTGATAAATTTTGTTATATTGTAAAAATTGCTCTTGCTGATAATTTTGTTATAAATTTTACCCTGCAGATATGTCATTAGCCTGTCTAGATACATTTCAGTAGCTTCTTTATTATTTGAATAGTTAAAATTTCGTCTCCTGCAATGCAAAGTACGTTCTGGAGAGTGTTTGCCAGTAACCTATTTTGTCCATAATATTTCTCGTCTTTTTTATTTGCTTGCATTTATTGCGCCTAAAATACTGTCTCTCCCTTGCATCTCTGCCATAATTGCCTGCCAGGGACCATCAGTACAGTAGCACTCGTATATTATATGACCAGTTACTGCTCTGAATAAACATCCAACAGGGGCCAAATGACGACGTCATGACGAGGGACACTTGATCACTCTCAATTGGCAGCCAAACATCCCAGAGGCAAGATCTCTCCTCAGCAGTCAAACTTACTTCAAACTTATTTTACATTGCGTCTTCAGAGTAATTCATCAGGCACAAACAAGGTGAGAAATAGTGTATGGTAGAGCTTGTTGGTCAAGCAAATTGGGAATTCGAGAAACTGGTTAAATTCATTACTGGTCAAATTCTAAGAACTTTTTCTGTCCCATTCCCATACAAAACAAACTTTTGGAGATTAGCTAAATGGAATCTCATTTGCAAAATTTAATTCCTTGACCTGGAAATTACCGCCAATAAAAATTGATAAGAAACTTCATTCATTGAGGGTGCCAAAGTAAAATCTCGTCCTCAGAAGATTGCTCATTATCACGTAAAAATCTATCCCTTCTAACGAATTCAAAGTTTTACGGCAATACTCGTAAATAAATTTTTTTTTCTATAAATTGCAAATAATTAATAAGTAATTTTGCCCTGTTGGCATTACAAGTGTTTTTGTTAACCACAATTTAATAAATACATATTGTATTTATCTTGCTGATTCTTCATATATTAGGAATAAAGTGTTTTGAGTTATAAGTTGTAAATACTTCAAAAGGTGGTTTTGCTCCTTTTGCACTGCAAATATTTCTTGCTAACCAAAATTAAATTAATACATATTTATCTTGCAGATTCTCCCTTTAACGTAAATAAAGTGTTTTACCATATAATTTGCAAATTATTGATAAGTAATTTTGCCCAGTAGCATTGCAAACTGCCGTGGTTACCCACAATTTAAGGAATACATACTGTATTTCTCTCGCTTATTTTTCATTTATTGTGAATAAATTGTTTTACGCTAATGCTGGCAAATAATTAATGGTTTTGTATGCACTTACGGTAGCATAAATATTTCTGGTTAGCTGTGACTAACTAATATATTTTCATTCAATAGAATAATATTGGAAAACCATTGCTTGTGTGCTCATACCTTCAGTTTTCCCATTATTAACGTTTTGTCTTTTCTGTTTCTGCAATTGCAGTGTCCTCTATTATACTCTGTCTGTGTGACAGAGGTGATCGTCGAGTTGAGGCCAAAGTCTTGGCATTCGTCTGTGGTGCCAGGAATTGAGATTGCGCTCACCATCTCTGGGATTCAAAGCAGCATTCCATAAATTTAAATCTTAAATTTGTTCCAGCTTTCTAAAACTTAATTAGATTTTTTTAATGTGTAGTTGCATTTCCAAAATTAAAAGAAAGTTGAATTCTGTGTTTCATTTAACCGAGTAGTGGTAGTACACGTGATTTACAAAATTAATAAATGTCCAGTCTGTTTGTGAGCTCTTAACTGAGTTTAGTACTTTGAGTCCCTTTAGTTAAACAGAAACTTAACAACAACCAGGACCATCAAAATAATTACCTTTATCAGGCTCGGGCATGAAGAAAACAATAAGAGGAAGAAAAAGTAGAAGGCTAAGGAGAAAGCAGAAATAGGTAAGTGATACACAGTAGGAAAAGGACAGGCTGAAAGAACAGTCAGGATTAGGCTCTGGAATGATAATAAAGCCGTTTTTTGAAAGAAGAGAGGCTATCAGAATTAGGAAAGACAGAAGAGGAAGAGAATTCCAGAGTCTGGCGGTGGATAGGAAGAAGCAGTCACTGCATCGACTAATCTGCGAGCTACAAATCTTCACACAGCACTTATGAGACAAGGACATTTGGCGAGTGTTAATTAGCCTCAGCAGTGGAGGAGGGATACAACTTGCCAACTCATCAGAGCAGCAATGGAAGTATTAGGGATAGAAAAAAGAAAGGGATGATACATTATGGTGAAGAGAAAGAGAATCCAGAATAAAAGTAAGAAAAGGGTCATTAATGAGTCTGACTGCCTTAGATTCAACCCTATCAAGGTGATAAGTATATGAAGAAGCACCCAATATGGGCGAATAGTGTTTTAAGCAATGACCCTACATAAGTAAGATAGGACAGGAAATCACCAGTGGATGTTGCTTTGCAGAAGCCATACTGGTGACCGGAGATAAGCGAGTTAAATTCAAGATGTTTCAAGAAGTGAGAGTTGAGCAAAGTATGAAATAATTTAGCGATAGCAGAGGTTAGGGCAATAGGTCAATAGTTTGAAGGATTAGATGGTCACTCTTTTTAAGAACAGGTTGAACTAGAGCATGCTTCCAAGATGAAGGATAGGTCCTGGTTGAGAGAATGAGGTAAAAAAGATGGCAAAACACGGAAGCCAGTTCATCTGCAAACTCCTTAAAGAACTTTTTACAGTTACACCATCAGGATCCTATGCCTTGTTCATTCTTTGAGAGTGAAGAACCTTAGGGACTTTGCATAAAGGAAGAATAAGGGAGGCATAGGGTTAGAGAGGGGCAAAGTATGAGGGGCAGGTGCACTGGAATTGCTTTTTTTTTAATGAGTGTGGCAGTGGGACAGGTAAAAGCTGCCCACATCAACAAAGGCTCGGGTGCGAGAAAACACCAAGACAAAGGAAAAGTAAAAGGTTAAAGACACGGCAGAGATGAGGTAATGTCACACAAAGGAAAACAACACACAGAAAAAAACAATCAAAGTACAGAGGACCCAGAGATATGGAGGACTAGGCCCTGAGATGACGATAGATCTGCTTTATGAAGGATGATAGGTCATAAGTAATGTATTTCTTACCTGCAAGAATGATAATAATCTTGTAGATATTTTTTTTATGTTGCCGAGTGCAGGCAGGTTAATATATGAATGTTGCTAGTATATCACATATCCCATTTTCATCACAGATGACTTGGGATTGATAAGAGGTACCTGTATATAAAACACTCCTTCCTCAACAGAGTTTATTACGTAGAAGAAAGATTAATAATATGTTACATAAACTTACGACTAATGGAATTACAAGAACAAATGAGAATCTACTTAAAGGGATCAAAACCATGAGTACTTTAAACAGAATCAAATATAGAGGAATTACATCCTATATAGGTTTCTTTCAAGTCATACTCTTTGTACTTAAGAATGTTATTCCTCTGCTTGTAGAAAGCAGTAATTTTAAATGGAGAATATCTTTGACAAAATACATAACTGCTTAAAGACATAACAGTCTCCTTTCCCCTAAAATGAATTGGCCCCTTTATTTAAACAATAAAGTTACATGAGATACAAAATTATACATAGGATACATATTGAAATAAGGTAACAATTTTACTACATATTTCCTTATAAGTCTTACATTTCTGGAGGATTTCCTCTGTTCCTCCGATCAGGTAATACAGACTCAACTCTTTCTGATCTCTCTGGATCTTTACCACTGGGTTGTAGCTGGTCAATGTGTCGTCTGACTACCTTGCCATCATCCAATTCTACTTCGTAATTCAGATGTCCTAACTTCTTTTTAACTTTTCCTTTAGACCATTTTTCCTCATTTTTATACATTCTGAGTACTATGCTTTCATTTTCACTGAATTGTCTAATATTTCCAATTCCTTTCAATCTTTCATATATTTCATTTTCTTTTTCACCTTTTGAGTCAGGTAGAAGTAGATCTAACTTACATCTGAGTCCTTCCCATGAAGGGCAAACACCTGTTGCTGTATGAGGTGTTGTCCTATATGTGAGCAAAAACTTATTAAGAGAATTATGAATGTTCATGGTGTTAGCATTACACGTTTTCATGGCACTTTTAAAGGTTTGTACCATTTTTTATGCTTCACCATTTGTTGCTGGGTGACAGGGTGCAGATAATGTATGTCTAATGCCATTTACCTTTAAGAAATTCTTAAACTCTTCTGAACAGAACTGAGGACCATTATCTGTAACTACTCTCTCTGGAATACCATGAGTAGAAAATGATGTCTTGAGGAATTTAATTGTATTTAGAGAAGTTGTTGTTTGCATTGGAATGATGTCAGGCCATTTGCTATAAGCATCAACTACTACTAAGTAAGAATTTCCCAGAAAGGGTCCTGCATAATCAATATGCAGTCTCTGATATGGAAATCTTGCACATTCCCATGGGTGTAAACTTATTGACTTAGGGTTGTTTTGCTGTAATGCACAATCCTGACAATCCTTTATATAATCCTCTATATCTTTATCTACATTTAGCCACCATATGAAACTTCTGGCTATAGCTTTTGACTTTACAATTCCTTGATGACCTTCATGTATTTCTTCCTAAACCTTTCTTCTGAGTGGCATAGGAATTACTACTCTAGCTCCTCTCAAGATACAGTCTTGTTGTATACTTAAATCTTCCTTTACTGCTTTATAAGCATGACACTCTTCTCCTTCTAAGAACTTATCATTTCCTGTCATTAAATATACCTTCACTTTACATAGGACCTTATCTTTTGTTGTGCTTTGTCCAATGTTCTTTGCTCTCAAGGGTAAGTTCTGAGTTTCAATCAATAGTATGGACTTTTCATGCCCTTCTGGTGCTTTCTCTACTGGTTATCGTGACAATGCTTCTGCATTGCCCATTTTACTAGTGGGTCTATACTCTAATGAGTAATTAAAAGCAGCTAATATTATTGCCCATATCTGGAGTCTAGCTGCAAGTAGCATTGGTAGTCCTGCTTTTGGACTTAAGATAGCTAATAGCGGCGCATGGTCAGTGACCAAAGCAAACATTTTCTTTCCATACAAATACATGTGAAACTTCTTAACTCCATAGATCAACGATAAACCTTCCTCTGTTAGAGAATAATTTTGCTCAGCTTTATTCAACAATCTTGAGGCAACTGCAACAGGTTTTTCTGTGCCATCTGGCATTTCATGTGCTAAGACACTACCTATTCCAACTTTTGAGGCATCACATACTAATTTTAAAGGAAGATTTTCTTTAAAGTGTACTAAAAAATTTTCAGAACAAATCTCTTTTTTTATTTTCTCAAAAGCATTCTGACACTCCTGTGACCATTTCCACTTTAGCTCATTCTTTAATAGCTGGTATAAAGGATGAGCTATTGTTGCTAAATCTTTAATAAATTTTGCATAGAATGTTACTAATCCAAGAAATGATTGCAACTCTCTAACATTTCCAGGTACTTTAGCTTCCCATACTGAATTTATCTTATCTTTTGTTTTGTGAATGCCATTTTCATCTATCACAAATCCCAAATAATTCACTGATGATACAATGAATAGACATTTATTCTAGTTTATCTTTATACCATTTTCCTTTATTTTATCTAGTACTTTCATTAATCTCTGATTATGCTGTTGTTCATCTTTTCCCCCAACAACTATGTCATCTACAAAGCAGAAAACACCATCTAATCCTGTGAATAGCTTGTCCATAGTCTCTTGCCATAAGGCTGGACTTCTTGCTATTCCATAGGATAGTCTTTTCGGTTGATATAACCCTAAATGAGTATTTAGTGTACATATTTCTTGTGACTTTGTGTCCATTGTTAACTGCTGAATAGCATTTTTCAATTCTATTTTTGAGAATACCTTACAACCTCCCATAGTAGCAAACATAATACTAGGGTTAGGTGAAGGATGTTGAGCAACTTTTAATTGTGGGTTCACTGTGACTTTATAATCACCACATAGTCTGACTCCCCCATCAGGCTTTGCTAGGGTACTAAAGGTGTAGCCCACTGATTATATTTTACCTTTTGCCAATTTCCTTCTTCCTCTAGTCTCAATATTTCTTTTTTGACTTGAGTTTTCAGCGCAATGGGTATTTGTCTGGGTGGTAGAAATTTTGGCATTGCATCTTCTTTTAATTCTAAGTTTGCAGTCATATTGTTTACAGAACCTTAACCTGGCTTAAAAATTGCTTCATACTCTTCCATCAGATCTTTTGTGCTTATACTATTTATCTTTAGAATTGCTTTCTTTATCAATTCTGGAAAGTTTAGCTTTAGGCCTTTTATCCAGCTTAAACCTACAAATCCCTTTCTATTTCCTGTTACTATTACAACTGGTAACTCCACAATTTGTTTCTCATATTTTACCATAACTTCAGCTTTTCCTATTGTTTCAATCTTTCGATTATTGTAATCTGTGATTAATGAACTTGTGTCCTCCTCTATTTCCAGATAAGATATACTCTTGGCTACTTCCTCTGAAATCACAGTTATATCTGCTGCTGTATCTAACTGTATTTCTATATCTTTTCCATTTACTTGTACTTCACACATTATTCTCTTATTTGTGTAAGTGGAATTTAGTTGGAAAGCGAAGTTTTCCTGCTCTAAGTTTTCTTGTTCTCTTTCTTTTGTACAATGTATGTTTTTCTTTTCAGCTTGTTTTGTTTGTTTCTTAAGACATTTCCTGGAAAAATGTCCATAATATCCACAAAACTGGCACACATTGTTATAACCAGGACACTTATATCTATCATTCGGATGATGATTATTATTACCACACCTGTAACATTCTTTATATTTGTTACTATTAGGTGTTTGTGCTCTGTTCCCTTGTCAGTAATTGGAAGTATTGGTCTTATGCCTTTTGTCAAAGTTTCCTGTTTTTTTTTGTGATTTATGGTTACTTGAGCCAGATTTATTCGATTGTTTGTACTGCATTATTTTATTTACACTTCCAGGCCGAGGTTTTTGATAATTTTCCTCAATCCTTTTATTTTGAGCTCGAGACTGTTCATAAGCTCTTGCAATTTCCAACAACTTTTGGAGATTCAAGCCTTTAGCTTGTAATAGCTTTTCTCTAAGCTCACTGGATTTGCATTTACAAATGACTAAATTGACTATTAAGTCTTCATCAGAGTTATGGGTATCATATTTGCAAAATTAACTTTGCTTCTTTAAACTTGTGACAAACATATCTATACTATCATTTTCTCGAGGCTCAAGTGCCATGAATAGGCTACGTTCGTACCTGACATTTTCACTGGGGTTAAAATAATTCCCTAATGCTTCTACGGCTTTATTATATGTATATCCTCAGGAGTTAGTGTTTTAAATATATCCTGAACCTCTGAGCCTGCTATGTGCAGTAGAATGCTGACCCTCTGCTTGTCAGTTTTCGTGGCCAAGCAATCCAAACAGATCTTGAATGAATCAATATATTTCCTCCACCTATGTGCCACTGTTCTAGGGTCACATTCAATAGAAAAATGAGGTGGTGCTGGTATTTGAGAAGTCAATCTTGTGCCTTTATTTACTATAGCCTAATTGCTTTCCTTTAAGTATCTTTATCTTATTATATAATTATCTTTAAATTAATCCATGTACTGTATAACCTTCACTACCTAATATACATGCATATAACTAAAAATTACTTAGCTTGTACACATTCATAAAAGAATTAGATAGACGAATGTTTTCTTTCCGTCTGTTGCTGAAGGTTTTTTCGCTGGCTGACGTAAGAATCTTCCTGGTTGTCTGAGTTGCGAAATCCTCTTGAGCATAAGATATCTAGCAGGAACTGGTTATTGGTTGCTATTATTGTTCCCCTCACAACTCTTTCTTCTGAGTTCATTCATCTCGTCGTCCAATAATGTATTTCTTACCTGCAAGAATGATAATAATCTTGTTGCCGAGTGCAGGCAGGTTAATATATGAATGTTGCTAGTATATAACATATCCCATTTTCGTCACAGATGACTTGGGATTAATAAGAGGTATATAAAACACTTTTTCTTTTCCTCAACAGGGTTTATTACGTAGAAGAAAGATTAATATGTTATATAAACTTACGACTAATGAAATTACAAGAACAAATGAGAATCTACTTAGAGGGATCAAAACCATAAGTACTTTACACAGAATCAAATATAGAGGAATTACATCCTATATAGGTTTCTTTCAAGTCATACTCTATGTACTTAAGAATGATATTCCTCTGCTTGTAGAAATCAGTAATTTTAAATGGAGAATATCTTTGACAATATACATAACTGCTTAAATACATAATATGAATTAGGAAAGACAGAAGGAGGAAGAGAGTTCTAGAGTATGGAGGTAGATGGGAAGAAGCAGTCGCTACACCGACCGATCTGCGAGCTACAAGTCTCCACACAGTACCTGTGAGATGAGGCCGCTTGGCGAGTGCTATGCAGCCTCGGCAGTGGGGGAGGGATGCAACTCGCCAACTCATCAGAGCAGCGATGGAAGTACTAGTGATAAAAAAGAGAAAGGAAAGATACCTTACCATGAAGAGAGAGAGAATCCAGATTAGAAGTAAGAGAGGGATCATTAATGAGTCTGACTGCCTTAGATTCAACCCTAACAAGGAGATAAATATAAGAAGAAGCACCCATATGTGTGAGCAGTATTCTAAGCAGGGATGGATAAGACCTTTATAAATTTTAAGTAACTGTAAAGAGGAAAAGTAATGACGAAAACAAAACAAAACCCCCAATTTTTTGGATTGAGATTTAGAAATCTGTATTATGTGATTCCTCCAAGAGAAGCTAGAGGCTATATGGATTCCTAATATGCTGATAGACTTAAGAGGGTAAATTTCGTTAGTTTCGAAGACAATAGGGTTATTAGGGGGAGAAGATGATAAAGAGATAGGCAGAAACTGTGTCTTGAAGGCACTGAATTTAACTAAATTTTGATTGCCTCACTCAGATACCCTCTGCAAATCAGAGTTGAGAGTAGAAGAAAAAGTGATACGAGACTGATTACGATTAGCAGGTGAAGGTTGTGAAGAAAAGACAGGAAAAGTGAAGGGTAGAATCATCAGTAAAGGCATGAAGAAGAGAGGAAGAGGGGGATTTTAGAAGATCTTTGATGAAGAGAAGGAACAGAGTAGGTGAAAGTACAGAGCCCTGTGGAACACCAATGGTAACAGAGAAGGGCTAAATGTCACACCATCATCAACTACGGATATAAAATGGTCAGAAAGAAAACTGGAAATCAGAGAACAGAAAGAAGGGGTAAAGCCATAGGCAGGGAGTTTGGCCAACAGAGCCTTGTGCCAGACTCTGTCAAAAGCCTTAGAGATATCAAGGGTGACGACAAAGGATTCCCCATAGTTCCTCAGAGAAGATGATCATACATGAGTAAGATAGGACAGGAGGTCACCAGTGGATCTTGCCTTGCAGTAGCCGTACTGGTGATTGGAGATAAACGAGTGAGATTCAAGGAATTTCAGGAAGTGAGCACTGAGATAAGTTTAAAAAATTTTAGCAATAGAGGATGTTAGGGCAATAGGTCGGTAGTTTGAAGGAATAGAGCAGTCACCCTTTTTAGGAACAAGTTGAACTAGAGCATGCTTCCAAGATGAAGGATAAATAGTGGTTGACAGAATGAGGCAAAAAGGATGGCAAACACGGGAGTCAGTTTATCTGCAAACTCCTTAAGAACCTTGCAGGGATGCCATCGGGATCAGATGCCTTGTTCGTCTTTAGCGAGCAAAGAACCTTTTGAACTTTGCATGAAGAAAGGATAAGGGAGGGCAAAGGGTTAAAGAGGGGGTAAAGATTGAGGGACAGGTGAGCTGGAGTCGTTTATAGAAGAGTTGGCAGAAAAATGTGAGCCAAAGAGAGTGCCTTTGTCAGTGGGAGAGCAAGCTATAGAACCATCAGAACGAATGAGAGGGGGAAAGCTTGAGTTACAGAAGTTTTTGGAGAGATTTTTGACTAAGGACCAGAAACATTTATCAGTGGGAGAGGAGTTAAGGTTATCAACTTTCCTTTGTATAAAGAGAGCTTTAGACTTTCGAATCTGAGCAGTACAGTGATTCCTAGCTGTAACAAAAGTAGGGCAAATTAAATCAGGAGATAGGTACAACCGGTATGAGCAATCCCTAACCTGAATAGTCATGGAGCAGGCACTCTCAAACAAAGGATTAGAAGGAGAAAAACTTTTAAAGAGAAGGGGATGAATGCCTCCATTTCTGAGGCTATAATCTTGGCAACTCTTAGGGCTACCTGATCAAAGTAGTCATCCCATGGGAAGTCAAAGAGAAAGTTACTCAAATTATGGTCTTGGGTATGTTCAAAGTGCCAGAGGCAGCACTGAGTAGGAGGAATTGATGGAAGGGGTGTGAAAATGGAAGTGATTGAGATCAAAGAGTTGTCAGATTTCCCAAGAGGGGAAAGCAAAGAATATGAGTAATTGAAAGATTAGAAGTAACAAATAGGTCAAGAATGTTAGCTGCATGTTCGAGGAGATTGGGAACACAAGTAATATATTTGATAATCTGCTCCAGATTGTGAGTAATAGAAAAAGCAAGGGCATCACTTCCTCCCATATCAGTGTGAGAAGAATTATGCCACTCAGTGTGGTGTAGATTAAAGTCCCCAGTATAAAGCATGACTGCATGTGAGTGAGAAAATAGTAAGAACTCATGGCAATAGGACAGATACTCAAAGAAAAAAGCAAAGTCAGTAGAGTTAGGAGAGCTGTAGCAGAAGATAAAGAATATAGTGAAGAGATAGATCTTCAGCCAGAAACCATCAAAGTCAACAGATTCAAGGTCACTGAGCCTTGCAATAGGGGCGTTAGCACTGCAGTAGGCACGCACAGACCCCACCTCTGGAACCGAACTGAAAATACAGGCTATAGTGAGATTTCAAATTGGTCAGGGGAAGCATGGCTAGACAGCTAGGTTTCAGAGCAAAGGATGAGGTTAGGGAAGGATGTACCCAAGTGTGGGCATGGTGAGTTGTTAAGTTTCTGTTTTACTAAGGGGACTCAATGTACTGAACTCGGTTAAGAGCTCACAAACAGACAGGACAGATATTTATACTTGAACTCCCCACCCGTATACCACTACTCGGTTAAATGAAACTCAGAATTCAACTTTCTTTTCATTTTGGAAATGCAATGACATTAAAAGAATTGAATTATTTTTTTTTTAAATAAAAATTTTATGAAATGCTGCCTCGAATCCCAGAGGTGGTGAGCATGATTTCGTTTCCCGGCACCACAGATGTATGCAAAGACTTCGACTTCAACTCGACGATTACCTCTGTCACACAGGCAGAGTAGAATACAGGACACTGCAATTGCAGAAACAGAAACGTCACACCATTAATAATGGGAAACTGAAAGCACGAACACACATATAATGAGTTTCCGATATTATTCTACTGGATGAAAATATATTGGTTAATTACAGCTAACCAGAATTATTTATGCTACCATAAGAGCATACAAAACCATTCATTCTTTGCCGGTAAAAGGAAAACAATTTATTCACCATAAATGAAGAATAAGCATGACAAATACAGTACTGTATGTATTTCTTATATTGTAGGCAACCCCAATAGTTGCACTGCTAATTAATGATTTCCACTTCATAAGGTAAAACACTATTTACGATAAAGGAAGAATCTACGAGATAAAAACACTATTCATTCACTTTTGGTTATCAAGAACTATTTGCAATGAAAAAGGGGAAAAACAACCTTTTGAAGTATTTGCAACTTATAACTCAAAACACTTTATCCCCAATATATGAAGAATCAGCAAAATAAATGCAGTATATATTCATTAAATTGTGGTTAACAAGATTTGCAAAGCCAACAGGGTAAAATTACCTTTTAATTATTTGCAATTTATAGCATAAACTACTTTAGTTAAATGATATAATTGTGATAGAGTGTTTCGCTCAAAGTCACCAGAGGCTGTTAGATGCCTTATTAGTTAATTTAGTAACTTAACTGTCATTTTTCTGACTAAAAAAATAATTCCCACTTCTTGACTTTTACAGATTATGATTATTTGCAATTTATATCTTAGCTTATAGCTAATTTTAATTATATCTTATTTACTATTCTTGTACGTGTAGAAGCAGCGTCCCAATATAAAGGCTGCTCCAACCTTTCCACCTTTTCAGTGAACCTATCAGATACGTTTTCTTTACAATTTTCTTATGATAAAATAGCTCTTGCTGATAATTTTGTTATAAATTTGACCTTGCTGTTATGTCATTAGCCTGTCTAGATATATATCAGTAGCTTCTTCATTATTTGAGTACTTAAATTCCGTCTCCTACAATGCAAAGAACGTTCTAGAGATTGTTTACCAGTAACCTAACTTTCCATTATTATTCTCCTTTTATTTTATTTGCTTCCACTTGTTGCACCTAAAATACTGTCTCTCCCTTGCATCTCTGCCATAATTACCTGCCAGGGACCACCACTAAAGTAGTCCTTAAATGATATAAGAGCCAGTTACTGCTCTAGAAATATATCCTACAGATGATGTCACCAGGAGGGACATTGAAGCGCTCTCATATGGAGGCCAAACATCCCAGAGACAGCATCTCGCCTCAGTAGTCAAGTTTATTTCAAACCTTATTTACGTGGCATCTTCACAGGAATTCATCTGGCACAGCAAGGTGAGGGATAGTGTATGGTAAAGCTCGTGGGTCAAGTAAATTGGTTTTTCGAGACTTAGTTACATTCGTTACTGGTTAAATCCTAGGAATCTTTTCTCAGATACCATTCCCATACAAACTAAATTTTGTAGATTACCTAACTGGAATCTCACTTGCCAAAGTTAATTCCTTAACCTGGAAATTATAGCTGATATATATTGCTAAGAAGTTTCTTTCATTGAATGTGATAAACGAAAATCTCATCCTCTGAAGACTGGCTATGAGCCCGTAAAAATCTATTCCTTCTCCTAACAAATTCTAATTTCATTTCACCCTTTTCTATCATCGTAAATAAAGTGTTTTACGTCAAAAACTCGTCAATAAAGCCATTTGCTATATAAATTGCAAATAATTAATCATTTAACTAAAGCGTTTTATGCTATAAACTGCAAATAATTAAAAGGTAATTTTACCCTGTTGGCTTTCCAAATATTTCCTTTTAACCACAAGCTCATGAACGCATATTGAATTTATCTTGCTAATTCTTCATATGTTGGGGATAAAGTATTTTGAGTTATAAGTTGCAAATACTTCAAAAGGTGGTTTTGCACCCCCTTTTTTTTTCATTGCAAACAGTTCTTGATAACCAAAAGTGAATGAATACTGTATTTATCTCGTAGATTCTTCCTTTATCCTAAATAGAGTGTTTTACCATATTAATTGCAAATCAGTAATGAGCATTGCAACTTTTGTGGTTGCCCACAATTTAAGGAATACATACATGTGACAGAGTGTTTCGCTCAAAGTAACCAGAGGCTGTTAGATGCCTTATTAATTAATTTAGTAACTTAACTGTTATTTTCTAACTAAAAAAAATTAATTCCCACTTCTTGACTTTTGCAGATTATGATTATTTGCAAATTATATATTAGCTTATAGCTAATTTTAAATATACCTTATTTACTCTTCTTGTACATGTAGAAGTATAGTCCCGATATAAAGGCTGCTCCTATTTTCCGTCTGCTACGAGCCAAGAATATTCTGGAGATTGTTTACCAGTAACCTAACTTTTCATTATTATTCTCGTTTTATTTGCTTCCACTTGTTGCACCTAAAAATACTGTCTCTCCCTTGCATCTCTGCTATAATTGCCTGCCAGGGACCACCACTAAAATAGTCCTTAAATTATATCAGAGCCAGTTACTGCTCTAGAAAATGTATCCTACAGATGAACTCACCAGGAGGGACAATGAGACGCCCTTTTTTGGCGCTGAAACTTCGAAGAGGCAACATCTTGCCTGAGCAGTCTAAGTTTATTTCAAACCTTATTTACGTGGCATCTTCACAGGAATTCATCTAGCACAACAAGGTGAGGGATAGTGTATGGTAAAGCTCGTGGGTCAAGCAAATTGGTTTATTTTCGAGAATTAGTTACATTCGTTACTGGCTAAATCTTATGGATTTTTATTCTCAGATTCCATTCCCATACACACGAAATTTTGTAGATTACCAAACTGGAATCTCACATGCCAAAGTTAATTCCTTAACCTGGAAATTACAGCTGATATACATTGCTAAGAAGTTTCTTTTCATTGAATGTGATAAACGAAAATCTCATCCTCTGAAGACTGGTTATGAGCCCGTAAAAATCTATCTCTTTTCCTAATAAATTCTAATTTCATTTCACCTCTTTCTGTCATCGTAAAGAAAGTGTTTTACATAAAAAAACTCATCAATAAAGCTATTTGCTATACAAATTGCAAATAATTAATCATTTATCTAAAGTGTTTTATGCTATAATCTGCAAATACTTAAAAGGTAATTTTACCCTGTTGGCTTTGCAAATATTTCCTGTTAACCACAATTTAATGAATGCATACTGTATTTATCTTGCTAATTCTTCATATGTTGGGGATAATGTGTTTTGAGTTATAAGTTGCAAATACCTCAAAAGGTGGTTTTGCACCCTTTTTTTTCATTGCAAAGTTCTTGATAACCAAAAGTGAATGAATACTGTATTTATCTCGTAGATTCTTCCTTTATCCTAAATAGAGTGCTTTACCATATTAATTGCAAATCAGTAATAAGCATTGCAACTTTTGTGGTTGCCCACAATTTAAGGAATACATACAGTACTGTATTTGTCTTGCTAATTCTTCATTTATTGTGAATATATTGTTTTCCTTTAAAACCAGTAAAGAATTAATGGTTTTGTATGCTATTTTGGTAGCATAAATATTTCTGGTTAGCTGTGAATAACCAATATATTTTTATCCAGTAGAATGACATTGGAAACTCATTATATGTGTGCTCATGCTTTCAGTTTCCCATTATAAACAGTGTGTCATTTCTGTTTCTGAAATTGCAGTGTCCTGTATTCTACTCTGCCTGTGTGACAGAGGTAATCGTCGAGTTGAGGCAAAAGTCTTGGCATACGTCCGTGGTGCCAGGAAACGAAATCGTGCTCACCACCTCCGGGACTCGAGGCAGTTTTTCATAAAATTTAATTTGAGAAATTTAATTCAATTCTTTTAATGTCATTGCATTTCCAAAATTAAAAGAAAGTTGAATTCTGAGTTTCATTTAACCGACTAATGGTAATAGAGATAGGGTGTTCAAGTACAAATATCTGTCCTGTCTGTTTGTGAGCTCTTAACCGAGCTCGGTACTTTGAGTCCCCTTAGTAAAACAGATATCTTTGCAACACTCTACCATCCTAACCCCAACAATACAGTACTGTATTTGTCTTGCTTATTCTTCATTTATTGTGAATAAATTGTTTTCCTTTAATACCAGCAAAGAATTAATGGTTTTGTATGCTATTATGGTAGCATAAATATTTCTGGTTAGCTGTGACTAACCAATATATTTTCATCCAGTAGAATAATATTGGAAACTCATTATATGTGTGTTCATGCTTTCAGTTTCCCATTATTAACAGTGTGTCGTTTCTGTTTCTGCAATTGCAGTGTCCTCTATTCTACTCTGCCTGTGTGACAGAGGTAATCGTCGAGTTTAGGCCAAGGTCTTGGCATACGTCTGTGGTGCCGGGAAACAAAATCGTGCTCACCACCTCCAGGATTCGAGGCAGCATTTCATAAAATTTAATTAGAAAATTTATTTAAATTCTTTTAATGTCATTGCATTTCCAAAATTAAAAGAAAGTTGAATTCTGAGTTTCATTTAACCGAGTAGTGGTATAATGGGTGGAGTGTTCAAGTGCAAATATCTGTCCTGTCTGTTTGTGAGCTCTTAACCGAGGTTAGTACTTTGAGTCCCCTTAGTAAAACAGAATCTTAACAACTCTCCATTCCCCCAACAAGATTGGCACCCGAAGAGGGACCCGAACAGACAGACTTATTTTGATAAATTTATTTTTATTTTGCTTTTTAACATTGCACATGAAACCCGATTACCACTGGCTCGATTATTGAAATGAATGAATCATAGGCTGCACACGAAAATTTTATCGCTAGAGACGTTACGGATCAGAAATTTTGTTTTTATTTTCAAGATTAATTACGGTAACTAATATTCTCTTGTTTCACATGTGGTAAACAAGATTTCAGGAAATCTACATGAGATTATGTGATAACAGACTTAAGAAATCTTGCATGACGAGAAGACGTGTTATATAAAATTTCATTTATTTGCATGATAAGATTGAGTTTTAAAGCTTTCCTGTTTTATATATCCGTTAAAGGGTGATACTTGTTAAGAATTTTTTATATTTCCTTGGGATGTAGGAATTGGGAGAAAGCATCTTAAGTATCTTTGCTTATAATTGTGTTTTATATTCAAGCATTGACTGCTCATAGATTGGAAAGAAAAACTTTGGTGTCATTTATCGAGCCCAGGCTAAGTCTTTCATGTGTCTGAGTTGTCACTTGAAAATAAATTTTCTCATTACTAGTAGACATGTGTAATCTGGCTGCCTAGTAAGCCGTTAGATTATCTTTGGTGTATTATGCATAGGATCTGTGCCCTTTTGGCAACACTGCAGAATTTTTACTTACGACATTTTATTTGTGGGTACTGCTATATACGTGCTCATACGCAGACACGACCGCTATACTGTACTTGTTTGTATACTCAGCCACGTCGGCATCAAGGGAAATGAGGAAGCCAATCAAGCCGCCATACAAGCCACTCTCAGAGCAGAAATCCAGATATCTCTGTCTCCTGGGGTGCAACAGATAAAAAATAAAGCCACCAAGTCACTCCTTAACACCTTAATAACCAAACACAACCTGTGCACAGACATTGGCTCCCCCTCCACCTGGTGGTACAAAGCCTCCACTGATCTTCGGCGTATCACCCTGCCTAAGAGCCTTCGACGAAGCACTGACGTCAATGTGTACCGTCTGAGACTCGGGTGCAAGTGCACCTGGCAAATAGTAGAGGATATCATCAGGGAATGCACCTTTTGCCAGGTAGCCTCACCACATCCACTGCTACATTACATCCTGGAATGTGATTCTTTTTCAGAAATTCGACGGATAACTGGTGCCCCCGCAACATCTAGCGAAGACCCAAATGCCTTTCATGTTGCTAGCTCCATCATCAGACTAGCAACAAATAACTACATGAACAGTCTATCAAATATTATCAGAAAATACCCTCCACCAAGATAGCCATGCAATAACTCTCTCTCACCCCCAAACAGGAATTCATTTAAATTGTTTGATGTAAACTAATAATTCACAACTGAATACTCATGCTCTCCGTTATCATTACAGTTTTGCACAATCTCACCTGCGGGCCAATTAGGAAAGTCCGATCACCAACAATAACAAGATTTCACCCCACCTCCTCACCAACAGGAAAGCCCATTCGCCCGCAAGAGCGAATACCACGTACACTCCAAAAAAATCTCAACCCACCTGCGGGCCACAAGTGGAAGGTCCGCTCACCCTCAAGGGTGAACATCCAACAACAACTGGCACTAGGTGCTAGTCGGTAAAATTCGTTGTTACTTATTCCTTTCATTTGCACCTTAACCGCAGGTACTGCCACGTATTACTGTTAAGCAGGCACGACTGCCATCCTGTATTACCAGTGTTTCATGCACTGTTTTGCAACATTTTGTTGCTGTTGCACTTGACTGTGTTGCTCATTCCTTTCATTTGCATGATAACCGCAAGTACTGCCACATATTGCTGTTAAGCAGGCACAACTGCCATCCTGTATTACCAGTGTTTCATGCACTGTTTTGCAACATTTTGCTGCTGTTGCACTTGATTGTATATTGAGTCACTTTTATGGTGAGGTTTTGAGATAACTTTTACGTTTAGGTTTGAACTTTGGTGTTGATTTTTTTTCTCTCCTTGGTGTTGTGTGGTTCTTTCATTTTTTTTTCTACTATTGTAGAGATTTGTTTTTTTGTGGTTGGTTTTGGCACTTCGTTATGGACTGTTTAGGAAACCACCATGGAAACCAGGCAGCCACAGGAAACACACATGGAAACCATTGAAACATTCGATGAGGAGCGTTATCTGGAAATAATGATTGCTAGGGGTGAGAGATACGATCTTTCCCCAGGGCAGAAGCTCTTCAAATGGGCTCATGAGAAGATGGTTGAACGCCAAGATAAGCTGGAGAAGAGAGCAAGTGATGAGGCACAAGCACAACGTGATGAGGCACAAGCACAACGTGATGAGGCTCGAGCACAACATGAACATGAGCTTGCGCTTGCTCAACATGATGAGACACAAGCACAATGTGAACATGAGCTTGCGCTTGCTCGGCTTCAAGCGGGATTCCCAGACAGTGGTCCTTCAACTGGAAATGGAAACCAGCCTCGTAATAGGCCCTCCCCAATACCAAAATACGAAGACGACGGCAGGCAAACTCTTGATACTTACATCCGCTCTTTCAAAAGTCTTGCGGCATTTAACAAAGGCACAGAGGCTGAGAAGAGACGTTGGCTGCTCGCCTCCATGGCACCCTGTCTGCTCGCCCTGGTCAATGAACTCGACCAAATGCAACTGAGGGACTATGAGAAAGTTAAAAGCACACTCCTGGCCTCACAGAACCTTTCACCTGCTGAGTGTCGTGCTAGGTATATTTCTGCTTTCCCATTGAAGGAGGAGAACTGTAGTACCTTTGGCAAACGCAAGGCTCGCCTCTTTAATGATTGGTTACGGGTTGCAAAGTGTCCTCGTGAGAAGTTGTATGCATTCTTGATGTTTGATGCAATTGCCAATGAACTTCCTCCAGATGTTGTTGCATATGTAAGGATTCAGCTTAAGGATGAGATCAACTACGAGAAAAGTTTAGCCGCTGTGGACGAATACCTCCAGCACAACCAGCCTGGAGTACGTCTCTGTGATGTTATGATGGCAAGAAGAGCCGATTCCAAGGTTTGTCCTCAGAGTTGTATCTCCCCCGCAGCAAACCATGATTCTCACCAGAGAGGAGATCATAGGAACGGGAAGCACAAGGGCCCCTCACAGAACTCACATCCTCCTTACACTCCTAAGCCATATTACGGCCATGCACCCACACTCAAGAAGGATAACTCAGCAGTTCAGAGGCAAAGGCCATTACTCTGCTCCTCCTTCCCAGGGTTTTCAGCCAAACTCTAAGAACCACCACGCTCCCTCACACAGCGGCGGCCCACAAAGCCGTCCGACCATGCACTTGGCCCATGCTGTAGAAATAAAGCCAGAAAGGGCCACTGAGGATAACGCCGAGGAACCACCACACAAACTTCCAATGTGGAATTCATCGAACATGCCTAGAAACCATAAATGGTGTGGAAGCTGAGATAGCCCTTGATACAGGGGCCAATGGCATACTTGTTGACGAGAGATTCGTCAGGGATGAAAATTTTATCAGCAAAGTCGTCCGTGTGCGGGTTGCTGAAGGAACACCCCAAATACAACGATGCTGTGTCATTGACCTGGATTGCAAATACTACAAGGGGAAAGCCCCAGCTGTGGCAATGATTGGGCTTATGTACCCTGTCTTGCTGGGTCGTGCACTGAACCTAGTTCCTATTTTCCAGGCCGACTTCTACCATAAGGACATTTCTCATTATAACTTCCCTCGGGGGAAGTCACATGAAGCCATTTAAGCAGCAACTCCTGGCCTCGATGCCAAGAATTTGGACGATTCTCCGACTGACTCCGTTTAGTCTGCCGGAGTTAGTACACGTAATGTGGAACGCGGAGAGTTTCCCCCTCCTTTACCAGATGATGCACCTCTAGAGCCATTGAAGTCCCGTCCAGACTTTGCCAAATTGCAGCAAGATTGCCCCAGCCTCAAACGCTGGATGCAGCAGGCCACCGAGGGATGGACCTTCACAGTGAGAGGAGGAGGCCAGATCACTTACGCCCTTGAAGGTGGAGTACTTCGTAGGCATGTGACTAAAGATGGCCACATCTTTAAACAGTTGGTGGTGCCCGCTTCGTTGCGCCGCCAGGCTATGTATGTGGCACACCATTTACCTCTGAGTGGACACAGAGGCAAAGCAAAAACTCGGCACGTCCTTCAGAAGGCTTTTGCATGGCCAAACATGTATGCCGAGGTAGACAGATATATAGGCTCCTGCCCTGTCTGTCAATCCACCTCAATGGCACCGGTACCGAAAGTTCGCATGGGGATAACTAAGCTCTCAATGGAGCCATTTTCCAAGGTCGCTATTGACATATTAGGTCCTATTAATCCAGCCTTATCCATGGGGAAACAGTTCCTCCTGGTATATGTTGACCTGGCAACGAGGTACCCTGATGCAATGCCACTGTCTTCTATCACAACTGAAGCAGTCGCTCATGCCCTATTTGAAATCTGCTCCAGGGTTAGCTTTCCTGAGCAGGTCACTTCTGACAATGGAAGTCAGTTTACAAGTAGGCACTTTGAGGCTTTCTGTAACCTTTTAGAAATGAAGCACATTTGTACGAGTGTCTATCATGCCCAATCAAATGGAGCATGCGAACGCTATAACGGGACATTGAAGCGATGTTTGCGCAAGCTAGTGATAGATATACCTAGGCAGTGGGACAAGTACGTCCCTGCTGCACTTTTCTCCTTCAGAGACACGCCCAACGACACTACTGGGTACTCGCCTTTCGAGCTGATTTATGCTCATAAGGTCAGAGGCCCAGTGGAATTCTTAGCAGACTGTTGGGATTCACCTACCATCGAAGATGACGGATAGATGTCCATGAGTATATTTTGAAGTTTTCGTCGCACCTCAAAAAGGCTTGGAAAACTGCACAATTAGCCATTAAGGGTCACCAGCAGACTGCCAAGCTCCTCTTTGACAAGCGTGTCCAGCGTCGTGCCCTGACACCCGGAGATCAAGCTCTGTTCCTTTTTCCAACAGATATCCGCAAGCTAATGCTACGCTGGAAAGGACCGTACACTGTGGTACACCGGGTGACCCCTGACAATTATGTTCTAAATGTTGATGGCAATAACCGGAAATACCACATTAACCAGCTGAAGCTTTATTGTGAGGACCCGGAGGCCCACAGGGATCCTGCGCTGGCACTCTCAGCAACCCCTATAGATGCCCTCAGCATCAACAGAACCTCCGAGGCTGCAGCAACACAGGTGCTCCATTATAGCCACCCCTTACCCCCTATATTGGAATGCTCCACCCTTGCAGTGGAGACAGACTTACGGGAGTGGAGTTTTTCAGAAGAAGCCCCTCTGACCGCAGCCACCGCCCTCGCAATTGAAGACATAAGCTTAGCTTTTGATGATGGTAAGGATCCTGCCATTCCCACACACCGAAAGGAAAGTGTGAGTAATTGCATTATTAACTCCAGACTGCAACCAAGTCAACGGGAACAGCTGAACAAACTATTAGAGGACTATGAGAACGTCTTCAACGACCTCCCAGGCATTACCGCTACCATTGAGCATCATGTCAGATTGACTGACCCAGAGCCATTTCGGCATTCCTATGGTCTTTCCCACCAGCTGTCCGTATGGCTGAAGGAAGATCTTGACACTTGGGTCCGCCTCGGAATAGTTGAAAAGAGCATTTCGCCTTGGTGTTCGCTGTTACTGGCAGTGCGTAAGCGAGATGGCAGTCACAGGTTCTGCCTTGACTGTCGTAAGCTTAACTCCCGTACCATCTTTGATGGAGAGCCCATTCCTGATGCCGAGCATATTTTTTCGTTGCTCTCCCAAGCCCGTTACCTGTCCAAGTTGGATCTGGCCAGTGGATTTTGGCAAGTCCCGCTGAGCGAGACTACCAAGCCTCTAACAGCCTTTTCCACAAGATATGGTCTATACCAGTTCAGGGTCATGCCTTTTGGTATGGTAAATGCCCCTGGCTGCTTCAGCAGACTCATGAGGATAGTACTACAGGATCTCCATAATGTTTCATGCTTTATAGACGACAACCTGGTGCATTCTCAGAATTGGTCATCGCACCTCGAGACTCTCCGCAGAGTTCTCACTCGTCTGAACCAGCATGGATTTTATTTAAAGCCTTCCAAATGTGAGATTGGTTTCACACAATTGCAGTATCTCGGCCACGTGGTTGGAGAAGGAGTTATGTCCCCTTTACATGACAGGGTACAAGCTATTAAGGATACGGAGAAACCTGCTACTGTCACTCAACTGAGATCATTCCTGGGTAGTGTCGTCTACTACCAACAGTTCATTCCACACTCTAATACTATCGCTGCCCCGTTGCAGCAAATGACCTTCTCAAAGCAAGGTAAAACCTTCCCTGTCCAATGGACAGATGAAGCGGAGAGAGCATTTTTCAAGCTCCTAGAAGCATTGGCAGGTGAGCCAGTATTACAACTGGTAAACCTCGATTTTCCATTTATCTTGCAGACCGATGCCTCAGACGAAGGCCTGGATGCCGTGCTCTTGCAAGCCCAATTAGGCAACTCAGTAGAAGTAGCTCCAATGCGATATGCAAACAGCAGGCTTTGCCCTGCAGAGTGAAATTACTCCACTGTGGAGAAGGAAGCTCTAGCTGCATATTGGGCCATAAAGAAATTTGAAGTCCATCTGTATGGCCAACATTTTACACTGAGAACCGACCACCGACCTCTCCTATATTTACAGACTGCAGACAAGCTAAATCCTCGCCTGAAAAGGTGGGCACTTTACCTGAATCTTTTCAAATTCACTGCCCAACATGTTCATGGCCAGGACAATGACCTTGCTGATCTACAAAGTCGACGGTCGTTACCCACAAATGAGGAAGCTGGTGCTGTTAGCCTCAATTTGACTAGTCGGTAAAGATTACTTCTCTAATGTGTTGTTTATTTTTTATGTTTATCTTTTATGTCTTTAATACTGTACTGTACTTGTTTATTTTAGCATAGAAACGTTTTTCCTAATGGAAGACGGAGAAGATGAAGAATATTTCTTTCATCGTAGTTTTATATTTCCCTTTGTGGGACTCTGAAAGCCAGAACATGGCGGAAACATTTTAGTTTAGTGATGAATAGCTGAAACTGTTTTAAATCCAGTCGCCAATGTTAATGACGACATGGTTCAAGTTTCCCATTTGCGTATACTGTATTTTTTTGTATATTATATTATTGCCTTCTTGCATGTGAAGCATTCTTAAACTTAAATATTGATATTCACTGATATCTAATTGTGATTTAATTTTCTTGAAATTTGAATTTGATCACATTTCTTTTATGTTTTGCATGTCATTTAATGCTTTGTTATAAGACTTGTTCACTTTTCCTAATAGTATGATATGTTCCAGTGGTGGATCCCATTCTTATTGTTCATTTGTTCTTTTCCATGAGAAGGATATCTCATCCTTCATAATAACACTGAAGTCACTGAAACTTCCTCTGTTCTTTGTTCGCCTTCTGTAGTAGAATTTTGCTAAATCAATATTCTCTAGAAAGGGCCTTTGTGACAGAGTGTTTTGCTCAAAGTCACCAGAGGCTGTTAGATGCCTTATTAGTTAATTTAGTAACTTAACTGTCATTTTCCTGACTAAAAAAATAATTCCCACTTCTTGACTTTTGCAGATTATGATTATTTGCAATTTATATCTTAGCTTATAGCTAATTTTAAATATATCTTATTTACTATTCTTGTACGTGTTGAAGCAGAGTCCCGATATAAAGGCTGCTCATACCTTTCCGCCTTTTCAGTGAACCTATCAGATACGTTTTCTTTACAATATTCTTATGATAAAATAGCTCTTGCTGATAATTTTGTTAAAAATTTGACCTTGCTGTTATGTCATTAGCCTGTCTAGATATATATCAGTAGCTTCTTTATTATTTGAGTACTTAAATTCCGTCTCCTACAACGCAAAGAATGTTCTAGAGATTGTTTACCAATAACCTAACTTTCCATTATTATTCTCGTTTTATTTTATTTGCTTCCACTTGTTGCACCTAAAATACTGTCTCTCCCTTGCATCTCTGCTATAATTGCCTGCCAGGGACCACCACTAAAGTAGTCCTTAAATGATATAAGAGCCAGTTACTGCTCTAGAAATATATCCTACAGATGACGTCACCAGGAGGGACATTGAAGCGCTCTCATTTGGAGGCCAAACATCCCAGAGACAGCATCTCGCCTCAGTAGTCAAGTTTATTTCAAACCTTATTTACGTGGCATCTTCACAGGAATTCATCTGGCACAACAAGGTGAGGGATAGTGTATGGTAAAGCTCGTGGGTCAAGCAAATTGGTTTTTCAAGAATTAGTTACATTCGTTACTGGTTAAATCCTAGGAATCTTTTCTCAGATACCATTCCAATACAAACGAAATTTTGTAGATTACCTAACTGGAATCTCACTTGCCAAAGTTAATTCCTTAACCTGGAAATTACAGCTGATATACATTGCTAAGAAGTTTCTTTCATTGAATGTGATAAACGAAAATCTCATCCTCTGAAGACTGGTTATGAGCCCGTAAAAATCTATTCCTTCTCCTAACAAATTCTAATTTCATTTCACCCTTTTCTATCATCGTAAATAAAGTGTTTTACTTCAAAAACTCGTCAATAAAGCTATTTGCTATATAAACTGCAAATAATTAATCATTTAACTAAAGCGTTTTATGCTATAAACTGCAAATAATTAAAAGGTAATTTTACCCTGTTGGCTTTGCAAATATTTCCTTTTAACCACAAGCTAATGAACGCATACTGTATTTATCTTGCTAATTCTTCATATGTTGGGGATAAAGTATTTTGAGTTAAAAGTTGCAAATACTTCAAAAGGTGGTTTTGCACCCCCTTTTTTTCATTGCAAACAGTTCTTGATAACCAAAAGTGAATGAATACTGTATTTATCTCGTAGATTCTTCTTTTATCATACATAGAGTGTTTTACCATATTAATTGCAAATCAGTAATAAGCATTGCAACTTTTGTGGTTGCCCACAATTTAAGGAATACATACAGTACTGTATTTGTCTTACTTATTCTTCATTTATTGTGAATAAATTGTAATCCTTTAATACCAGCAAAGAATTAATGGTTTTGTATGCTATTATGGTAGCATAAATATTTCTGGTTAGCTGTGACTAACCAATATATTTTTATCCAGTAGAATAATATTGGAAACTCATTATATGTGTGTTCATGCTTTCAGTTTCCCATTATTAACAGTGTGTTGCTTCTGTTTCTGCAATTGCAGTGTCCTCTATTCTACTCTGCCTGTGTGACAGAGGTAATCGTCGAGTTAAGGCAAAAGTCTTGGCATACGTCTGTGGTGCCGGGAAAAGAAACTGTGCTCACCACCTCAGGGATTCGAGGCAGCATTTCATAAAATTTAATTAGAAAATTTATTTAAATTCTTTTAATCTCATTACATTTCCAAAATTAAAAGAAAGTTGAATTCTGAGTTTCATTTAACCGAGTAGTGGGATAACGGGTGGGGTGTTCAAGTGCAAATATCTGTCCTATCTGTTTGTGAGCTCTTAACCTAGCTCAGAACTTTGAGTCCCCTTAGTAAAACAGAATCTTAACAACTCTCCATTCCCCCAACAATAATTACTTGCAATTTATATAGCAAATAGCTTCATTCACGAGTTTTTGACGTAAAGCACTTTATTTACGATGATAGAAAGGGGTGAAATGAAATTAGAATTTGTTAGGAGAAGGGATAGATTTTTACGAGCTCATAACCAATCTTTAGAGGATGTGACTTTCATTTATCACACTCAGGGAAAGAAACTTCTTAGCAATATATATCAGCTGTAATTTCCAGGTTAAGGAATTAACCTTGGCAAGTGAGATTCCAGTTAGGTAATCTACAAAAGTTCATTTGTAATGGAATGGAATCTGAGAAAATTTTCGTAGGATTTGACCAGTATCAAATGTAACTAATTCTCGAAATCCCAATTTGCTTGACCAACGAGCTTTACCATACACTATCCCTCACCTTGTTTGCGCTAGATGAATTCCTGTGAAGATGCCACATAAATAAGATTTGAAATAAGTTTGACTGCTGAGGCGAGATCTTGCCTCTGGGATGTTTGGCCGCCAAATGAGGACGCTTCAATGTCCCTCCTGGCGACGTCATCTGCAGGATATATTTCCAGAGCAGTAACTGGCTCTTATATCATTTAAGGGCTCCTTTAGTGGTGGTCCATGGCATGCAATTATGGCAGAGAAGCAAGGGAGAGACAGTATTTTAGGTGCAACAAGTGGAAGCAAATAAAATAGAATGAGAATAATTATGGAAAATTAGGTTACTGGTAAACAATCTCTAGAACGTTCTTTGTGTTGTAGGAGACGGAACTTAACTATTCAAATAATAAAGAAGCTACTGAAATGTATCTAGACAGGCTAATGACATAACAGCAAGGTCAAATTTATAACAAAATTATCAGCAAGAACAATTTTTATAATATGAAAAATTTATTAGCGAGAGCTATTTCATCATAAGAAAGTTGTAAAGAAAATGTATCTGATAGGTTCGCTGAAGAAAGGGAACGGTAGGAACACAGAAATAGGGGGCAGCCTTTATATCAGGATCATGCTTTCTACACGTACAAGAATATTAAATAAGATATATTTAAAATTAGCTATAAGCTAAAATATAAATTGCAAATAATCATAATCTGCAATAGGCAAGGAGTAGGGATTATTTTTAGTTAGAAAAAGACAGTTTAGTTACTAAATTAACTAATAAGGCATCTAACAGCTCTGGTGACTTTAAGGCATCTAACAGCTCTGGTGACTTTGAGCGAAACACTCCGTCACACCAAGTGCTGTTCCATATTCCAAAATTTATCCTTTATTATTTTGGTCCAAAGGTCTCTGACTTTTTGTTTCAGGCTCCTAAGAACTACTGCTCTCCTACAACCCCCAGAGATCCTCTACTTCCCCTCCCCTGACCATCGCATGGTGGTTAGAGAAAGAGATGGTTTCATTTTGACGTCTTGCATCTCACCAAATAAATAAAAAAGTTTTCCTTTACCTTCATACATAATTGTTATATCTTCTTATGAGTACTAATTTAGTTACTTAGTTCATCTCTTTTCTGGTAACACATATCCTTACATAAAATTTGGCATCTGTAATTAAAAAAAAAAAAACTATCTGAAGGAAAGCTTGAATACCAAACCAAAGAAGAAAAACACTTGATGTTTTGAACACCTTTTTCTGCAATTTTTTCTTCTTAGCTACTAAATCGATAATTTCAGAGGAAGAAATCAGTCATTTTTTAACCAAGGTACGTTATCACAGGATTATAATTTAAATTTTACTCAATTTGAAAGGAAATTTAATAGACTCTCCTCATAAGTGAGATTGTATATTTCTGGCACCAGTTTCGTGGCATTTCTTTGAATTTTTCTAGCTTATTTAGGTGGTCTTTAGAGTGGATTACAAAAGGGTGCTGCATACTCAAACTTTGACCTCACGTAAGTTACATATTCATTTCTGAATATATCCTTATTTAAGTGTCTGAAGGCTACCCTAACATTTGCTAAGAAAGCATATGCTGCACATACAATGGCATTTATATGAATTTCCAGAGAAATATCTGCCGGCATGTTTACTTGTAGATCTCTCTTATTCTCCGCCTCTCGAAGTTCTGCTCCTGCTATTGATTACCTAAGCTTTGGCCTTCTTGCACTTGTATCCATTCATATTACCTTACATTTTGAAGTATTTCATTTCAAATGCAAACTACAATTACCTAAAACTTGTCCTTAAATCTATGGATTGAGTTAACATCAACTACCTACTCGCTTAGCCAATTTCAATCATTAATTACTCTTACACTAAAAAAGTACTTCCTTGAATCCTGCAAAGAAGCTTTCTTATGAAGTGTCAAACTAATTTTAGTGCCAGCCATGTCAAAATATCGATCCTTATCCACTCTGTCATAACCATGAAGGAATTTAAATACCGTCACCAGATCCCCCCTCATTCTTCTAGCTTCGAGTGATGGTAGTCTAATTCCCTCAGATTCTCCTCATAACCGAGATTGCTTAGTTTTGCGGCATTACTTTCATCTTTTTGTATCTTAACTACTTGGTTTTTCAAATGCGGATTCCAAAAGCGGGCTGCATATTCAAGCTTTGACCTCAGATAGGCTACATAAATATTTCTGAACATTTCCTTCCTATGCCATTTATACGCATTCCTGAAGACAAATCTGCCAGCATGTTTACTCCTAGATCTCTACAATTCTCTGTCTCTTGAAGTTTTGCTCCTTTTATTGAGTATTCAATCTTGGGCCTTCATGCACTTGTACCCATTCTCATTATATTACATTTTGAAGTACTGAATTTCATTAGCCACTTCTATGACCACTCATGCAGACTCTCTACATCTTCAAAAAGTTCTCTACCATTGTTCTCGTTTCTTGCTTTGTTTTCACAATCTTTGCATAATCTGCTAACATATTTATGAATTAATTTACAGACTCTGGTAGGTCATTTACATAGACAAGGAACAAAAGTGGCCCTAAAACTGAACCTAGTGGAACTCAACTACTAACTCTTCTCCATTCAGACTCTAAGTGTCTTACTCTAACCCTCTGTTCTCTTCCTTCTAAGTATATTTTTATACATTCCAAGACATTTCCACCTATTCTTGCCATTGCTTGTATCTTCTTAATAAGTCTCCCATGTGGGACAGAGTCAAATGCTTTTTGGAAGTCTAGGAATATGCAATCTGCCCAGCCTTCTCTTTCCTGTAAGAATTTGCTTACCTAATCATGAAAGTCTATTAAGTTTGTTACTGTTGATTTACCTTTTCTGAGGCCATGTTGTCTCACTGACAAGAGTTGAAGGATTTCAAGTGAGGAGAGATATGTTTCCATAGTAGTTTTTCCATAACTTTGCAAACTATGCTGGTCAAGGAAACTGGCTATAGTTTAAAGCCATATCCCTCCTTCCCTTTTTGAAGATAGGTACCACGTTTGCTTGTTTCCAGCATCTTGGAATCTCCCCTGACTCCAGCGACTTTTTAATTATGATACTTAGTTCCGCTGATATTGAATTAGCGCATTTCTTAAGTACATAAGGGGATATATCATTAGGACCTGTAGCTTTATGGACATTTAACTCCATCAGCGCTTTGCATTCCTCTGTAGTTGAATAGATGATGTTCTCTAATACCAGGCCTTGAGCTGCAATCTGCAATCTGAGGGGTGGGGTATTTTCTACTATAAATACTGACTGAAACTCCTTGTTCAATTCTTAGCAGATCTCTTCATCCATCTCTGTGATGCTTCCATTCACTCTTTTAAGCTGTAAAACTAGTTCTTTTACCATCAGTTTTCCTCTGATAAAACTGTGGAAAAGACTGGGATTTTCATTAGCCTTCCTGGTGATATCCATTTCATAGTCTCTCTCTGCCTCTCATCTTTTACTTAGGTAATCACATCTTGCTCTTTTATAAGTCTGCCAGGCATTCTTGTTTTTTCTCCTATACCTTTTCCGGCATTTGTGTCTCCACTCCTTAGCTCTCTTACACTCATTATTGAACCATTTCTCTCTGGTGTGAATTCCTCCTATTTTGGTGACAGGTATGCAGCAATCTACTATCTTCCCATATTCCTCGCAAAAGATTTTGTATATTTCTTGTACAGATTTGTTGTTAAATAAGGTCCTCCAGTAAATTTCTACAAAAAGCTAATTCAATTTTATGTAATCTCCTTTCGGATTGTTTCTCCTCGTCCCCTCAGTGCCTCTACTCTCAGGCTGAAGATATTCGATGATATACTTCATCAACAACACACAGTGGCCACTCTTTCCAACTGGTGGTTCACGCTCAATTTTTTCAATATCCAACACAATATCTGTGAATACTAGATCAAGTAGCAATGGCTCATTCCCACCCCTGGCCCTCGTTGGTTCCAGTACATGTTGGTGTAGGAAATTCCCTTGTACGCAATCTAGAATCTTGCCCCGAATGAGTCCTCACCATTTGGGGATCAAGATTTAAACAATCTATCTCTCTATGATTAAAATCTTCCATAATCGCAATGTTAACAACTGAATTTATAACTTCAATAGTACCACTATGACTTTCCTCTAGCCTATGTTGGTTCCTTGGTGAGTTATATACAACAGTCATTATAATGCTCTGTGACCCAGTATTTATGCGAGCAACAAGAAATTCCTTGAACTCACTTTTTATAGCAAAGTATTATTTCTTCAATCTGAAACCTTTCACCTATGAGCAGTGCTATCCCTTTACCAGTCCTCTCAGATCTTTCAACCCTAAATATTTTGAAGTCCTTAGACAAAAGTGTGACACTGTTTATGTCCTCACTTAACTTAGTCTCTGTAATTGCCACTACATCTGCCTTATTGTTGTGAATCGTATCTTTTAGTTCTACTGCCTTGCCAGCTAATTCATTAGCATTTGTCTATAACAGTCTTAATGAGGTCCCATCCACTGATTTTCTTTCACTATCTTCTTTATCTCCCCTTTGTCTGGAAGATTTCTGAAATTAAAATTTTTCTTCTCTTCTTCATTTCTTTCCTCATTTAACCGTCTAGCCTCGTGCAACAAGTTTTTGATCCTTTCCATTTCTTCCTGTGTTCTGTATCATCTAATGAACACTTCTTTGAATTCTTGAAGGTCTTTAAGACTTTTTTTCCTCATCAATATTTCTCTACATGTGTCCACTCTCTCAAAGAGTACTTTCGTTGGTCTTTGCTTTCCCTCCTTAGAATATTTACCTAGTTGGTGAATGTTTACAATATCATCAGGTTCACATACTACTCCAAGTTTTGTTAACAAGTCTATAATCCTAGCTTTATTTTGTTCAAGACTCCCCTGCCATTATGGCTCCAGGGATTTGCTTATAAACGAGATTACCACTGTCTTCCCTTTATCAAGTGCCTGTTTAATTAGTGGATTAGCCCTTTCCATCACAACGTCTTTAATTTTTTCTATTACTGTGTCTTTATAGTCAACTGTTTGCATGTTTTCCAGTGACACCACCTTTTAGTGCATCAGCAAAGGAAGTTTTCATGGCATCATGTATCTTACTCAGCTCCTGAAACTCTTTTCTAAACTGTTCGATGTTTTCCTTTATCTGGACATTCCAAACTGCGATCTCGTCTCTCTCATAAGAGAGCAGTGAACTAACATTTAATCCGTTCACGTTGTCATTCAGCTGTTTATGTTATCTTCATATTTAGAAATTTTGGTTTCTAGTTCACTCTTTTCCCTTTCCAGCTTCTTTATTCATTTTTCTAGTTCTTTTCTCTCTTGCCTTTGTGCTTTATTTGCTTACTCCAAAAATGTTATTTCTTCTCTGAGTGTTTCATCCTCTTTCATTTCTCTATCCATATTCCGAATTTTATCATGCAGGTAAATTTCCATTGTTTCCAAGTCCTTGACTCTTTGCTTCAATCGTCTAACAGCCACTCCTCCTCCCCATACATCCCCATTAGATACCCTACCACCCCTCTGTGACAGAGTGTTTCGCTCAAAGTCACCAGAGGCTGTAGTAGATGCCTTATTATCTAATTTAATAACTTTTAACTGCCTTTTCTTTTCTTATTAAAATAATTCTCACTCCTTGCATTTTGCAGATTATGATTATTTACAATTTATATTTCAGCTTATAGCTAATCATAAATAAATTTTGTTTAATATTCTTCTACTTATAGAAAGCATGAAGCCAATATAAAAATATATCTCCTATTTTTCTTTGCTCTGCTTTTCTCTAGTGTAGTAATGGCATAGTAATGGCGTAATGATGATGTATCTTGTAAATACGTTGTTTACGCAAAGTTTCTTATGATAAAATAGCTCTTGCTGATAGATTTTGTTATATTATAAAAATTGCTCTTGCAGATAATTTTCTTTATAAATTTGACCTGCTGATGTGTCATTAGCCTGTCTAGATACATTTCAGTAGGTATTTTTATTACTTGAATAGTTAAAATTCCATCTCCTGCAACGCAAAGAATGTTCTGGAGATTGTTCGCCAGTAACCTATTTTGCCCATAATATTTCTCGTTTTTTTTTTATTTGCTTGCACTTGTTGCACCTAAAATACTGTTTCTCCCTTGCATTCCTGACATAATTGCCTTCCAGGAACCACATCTACAGTAGCCCTCAAATATTATAGGACCAATTACTGCTCTGAATATATATCCTACAGCGAGTCAAATGATGATGTCAAGAAGAGGGACGCTTGAATGCTCTGAATTGGTGGCCAAACATTCCAGAGGCAAGATCTCGCCTCAGCAGTCAATCGACTTCAAACTTTTTTTATGTGGTGTTTTCAGAGGAATTCATCTGGCACAAACAAGGTGAGAGATAGTGTATGGTATAGCTCGTTGGTCAGGCAAATTGAAAATTCAAGAAACTGGCTAAATTCGTTACTGGTCAAATCCTAAGATATTTTTCTCAGTCCCATTCCCATTCCAAATGAACTTTTGTAGATTACCTAACTGGAATCCCATTTGCCAAATTTAATTCCTCGACCTGAAAATTACAGCCGATATACAATGATAAGAAATTTCTTTCATTGAGGGTGCCAAAGTAAAATCTCGTCCTCAGAAGATTGCTCATTACCACGTAAAAATTAATCCCTTCTCCTAACGAATTCTAATTTCATTTCACTCCATTCTATCATCGTAAATAAAGTGTTTTACGTAAATACTCATAACGTGTGTGTGTTTTTTTTTTTTTGCTATAAATTGCAAATAATTAATAATTTAACTAAAGTGTTTTGTGCAATAAACTGTATATAATTCATAAGTAATTTTGCCCTGATGGCATTGCAAATGTTTCTTGTTAAGCACAAGTTAATGAATACATATACTATATTTATTTTGCTGATTCTTCATTTATTGGGAGTAAAGTTGCAAAGACTTCAAAAGGTGGTTTTGCCCTTTTTGCACAAATATATATATATATATATATATATATATATATATATATATATATATATATATATATATATATATATATATATATATATATATATATTTTTTTTTTTTTTTTTTTTTTTTTTTTTACCAAAATTGGATGAATATAATTTTTTTCATTGATTCTTCCAATATCGTAAATAAGGTGTTTTACCATATAGACTGCAAATAATTAATATGTAATTTTGTTCGTTGGCATTGCAAACTTTTATGGTTTCCCACAATTTAAGGAATACTTACTGCATTGGTCTTGTTTATTCTTCATTTATTGTGAATAAATTGTTTTACACTAATGCCTGCACATAATTAATGGTTTTGTTTGCTCTAAAGGTAGTGTAAATATTTCTGATTAGCTGTGACTAACCAATATGTTTTCATCCAGTAGAATAATATTGGAAACTCATTATTTGTGTGCTCGTGCCTTCAGTTTTCCCATTATTAACGGTGTGTCGTTTCTGTTTCTGCAATTGCAGTGTCATCTATTCTACTCTGCCTGTGCGACAGAGGAGATCGTCGAGATGAGGCCAAAATCTTGGCATCAGTCTGTGGTGCCAGAAATCAAAATCGTGCTTACCACCTACAGGATTCGAGGCAGCATTCCATATATTTAAATTTTAATTTCGTTCCAGCTATCAAAAATTTAATTTTTTTTTTTAATGTGTCATTGCACTTTCAAAATTAAAAGAAAGTTGAATTCTAAGTTTCATTTAATCAAGTAGTGGTAGTCCGGGTGTGGTGTAAAATTAATAACTGTCCTGTCTGTTTGTGAGCTCTTCAGTACTTTGAGTCCCTTAGTAAAATAAAAACTTAGCAACAACCTCCCCACACCCTCCCCCAACCTTTGAATGGGAGGGTTAGGGACAGAGATGGCCTCATTTTAATTTTTTCCCTTTCATGTGTGCGAGTATGTTTAATTACCTAGTTTTAAATACCTAATTGTGCTTACTGGAAAGAGCCCTAGGTTGGCCATGGCAAATCCACCCATTGAAAGACTATGACTGAAGGTATCACGGATTCAACTAGGACTGGTCCAGACAGCTGTGGGACAAGTTTTCCTTTAGGACGGTCCTTTCCTTATGCTTACATCTACACCGAATATTCTGGCATATTCGTTACACATCTCTTGCTATCCCATTACATATGACAAGTCAAAACACTCTCCATATCTGTTTCTTTTTGCCCTCTTTTTTTTTTTTTTACTCATATCTGCTATATTTATGGAAGGTCCACAGCTTATGGCCCCCAGTATCTCCGGGGATTTTGTTGACTCCACTACTGGCTTAAGGGTAGACACGCCTAGTGGTAGTAATGGTTCTGCTCTTAACCTTGCACCTCCTAAAAGATCTGCTTCTTCACTCTTCGCTATTCTAACATTCATGGCCTGAACTCTAACTTTTCATCTTTGGAACGGCACTTGGGTATTTCCCTCCCTAACCTCCTCCTCTTATCTGAAACCCAGCTGTCTATCCATGCTTCCATCGACCCAATTAAAATCTCTCACTATAACTGTATTCTCGTTTTCCTTCCAAAGGTGGGGTCTGTGCCTCCTGCAACACTAACACTTCTATTGCAATATTCATGGACCATGAATCTCCTGACATTGATGTTCTATGGCTAAAATCTATCTCTCCACTACCACTATATTCCTTTGCTTCTGCTACTGTTCTCTAATTTCTACTGACTTTGTGTCATTATTTGAATATCTGTCCTCTTGCCATGAGTCCTTGCTAACTTCACACCCACATTCTGAAGTTCTCTATATTGGAGGTTTCAATATACACCACAGTGAGTGGCTCAATTCTTCTCACACTGATATGGGAGGAAATGGGGCCCTTGCTTTCTCTATTACTCACCATCTGGAGCAAATAATCAAACATATTACTAAAGGTTCTGATCGACACGAACATGCAGTCAACACTCTTGACCTATATCTTACTTTTAACCCATTCAGATACTCTTATTCTGTGCTTTCCCCTCTTGGTAAATATGACCACTCTGAGATCTCAATATCTTCCATTTTTGCTTCATCTCCACTAACCTCTCCTACTCAGCGCTGTCTTTGGTACTTTGAGCATACCCAACATGAAGATTTGTGTAACTTCCTCTTTGATTTCCCATGGAATGATTACTGCTTTAGGTCCCGCAACTCTTATCAGGTAGCCCTAAAAGTTGCTGAGATCATAACCTAGGGAATGGAGGCATACATCTCCTCCTCTACAAAAACTTTTTCTCCCCCTAAATCTTAGTTTGACCATGCCTGCTCCATGGCTTTATTGTAGCTAGGAATCGATGTACTGCTCAGATTCGTAGGTGTAAGGCTTCCCTTATAAGAAGAAAAGTTGATGACCTTAACTCCTATCCCATTGACATATGTATCTGGTCGATAGCAAAAATCCTCTCCAAAAGCTTCGGTAACTCAAGCTTTCCCCCTCTCATTTGTTCTGATGGTTCCCATTGACAAAGCCACTATCTTTGGCTCTCATTTTTCTGCCAACTCTTCCATAAACAATTCCAGCACACCTGTCCCTCAATCTTTACCTCTCTCTAATCCTATGCCCTCCCTTATCCTTTCTTCATGCAAAGTTCATGAGGTTCTTCGCTCGCTAAAGACAAGCAAAGCATCTGGTCCCAATGGTATCCCAGCAAGGTTCCTTAAAGAGTTTGCAGATGAACTGACTCCCGTGCTTTGCAGTCTTTTTCACCTTATTCTGACAACCAGTATCTATCCTTCATCTTGGAAGCATGCTCTAGTTCAACCTGTTCCTAAGTACGATGATGTTCTCTATTACTAGCCCATAAGCTCCTTCCTTTTCAATCTGAGGGGGTGGGGTATATTTTGCTGTAAATACTGCCTGATACTTCTTGCTCAATTCTTCACAAGTATCTTCATCCATCTCAGAAATGCTTCCATCAGCTCTCTTTAACATTAAAACATGTTCGTTGACCTTCAGTTTTCCTCTGAAAAAACTGTGGAAAAGTTTGCAATTACCTAAAGTGTAATTACCTAATTGTGCTTACTGGAAAGAGCCCTATGCTCGTAACTCCCTGTATACTGGTTAGTTCTATTTTTGGTATTCAGTGACACTTACCATGCTTGTCCTTAAAGCAATGGATAGACTTAGCAATAACTACCTCCTCACTTAGCAAATTCTAATCATCAACTACTCTTAGACTTAAAAAGTAATTCCTTATATCCTGCAATGAAGTTTTCCGATGAAGGTTCAAACTATGACCTCTAGTTCTAGAGACAGCAATATCAAAATATCGATCCCTATCATGAAGGAATTTATAAACCGTCACCATAACTCCCCTCATTCTTCTACCTTCGAGTGATGGTAAGTTTATTTCCTCAGCCTTTTCTCATAACTGAAATAGCGCATTTCTAGCATCAGTTTCGTGGCATGTCTTCGAGATTTTTCCAGCTTAATTATGTGCTTTTTCAAGTGTGGCTTCCAGAAGGAGCTGCATATTCAAGCTATGGCCTCACATAAGTTAAATAAATATTTCTGAGCATTTCTTTGTCCATGTGTCTGAAGGCTACTATTACATTTCCTAAGAAATATGCATGTCTGGAGACAGATCTGCCAATGTGTGTACCTTTAGATCTTTGTCATTCTCCTTCTCTTAAAGTTCTACTCCTGCTATTGAGCATCCAAGCTTGGGCTTCTTGCAATTGCGCCCATTCTCATTGTCTTATATTTTGAAGTATTAAATTTCATTAGCCACTTTTCTGACCACTAATGCAGACTGTTTAGGTCTTCCTAAAATTCTCTACCTTTGTTCTCATCTATTACTTTCTTCACAAACTTTGCATCATCTGACAAATTGTTTTGCTCAAAGTCACCAGAGGCTGTAGTCTTTCCTTACTAAAAAAAACTCACTCCTTGCTGTGGGGAGGTTGTTAAGTTTCTGTTTTACTAAGGGGATTCAAAGTACTGAACTCGGTTAAGAGCTCATAAATAGACAGGACATTTATTTTTGTTTTTTTAAATTCACCCAGTCTATCACTACTCAGTTAAATGAAACTCAGAATTCAACTTTCTTTTAATATTGGAAATGCAATGACACATTAAAAGAGTGTTTGCATTAATTTGTGGAAAGCTGGAACAAATTTAAAATTTAAATTTATGGAATGCTGCCTTGAATCCTGGAGGCTGCCTTGAATCCTGGAGGTGGTGAGCACGATTTTTATTCCTGGCACCACAGATGGATGCCAAGACTTTGGTCTCATCTCGACGATCACCTCTGTTACACAGGCAGAGTAAAATAGAGGACACTGCAATTGCAGAAACAGAAACGACACACCGTTTATAATGAGAAACCTGAAGGCATGAGCAGACCAATGAAGAGTTTCCAATATTATTCTACAGGATGAAATTATATTGGTTAGTCACCACTAACCAGATATATCTTTGCATCATATTCTCTTCTTTTTGTTCTTTTCTTTATACATAGACCAGTTATTATGCTACACAAAAGTTTCTTCTTCTGAGCAGTACTGGCCACCATGTTTATTGTATGACACTCGACAAGGTACTGGCACCGTCGGCCATGTCCACCCATTCATCACCTCTGCTGTGTGGACAACATTCACGGGTATGCCCAGCAGGATTTGCCCACCAACCACGCCGGCTGGCCGACACGCCCGCTCGTCTTGACAGGCCTTAACAATATGACTTCCCTTAGGGCTCATTATTTTTCAATATATTTACTAGCGATTTGCAAACAAGCTACCGTAAGAGCATACAAAACCATTAATTATTTGCCGGCATCAGAGTAAAACAATTTATTCACAATAAATGAAGAATAAACGAGACAAATACATTATGTATTCCTTAAATTGTGGGCAACCACAAAATTTGCAATGCCAATTGGGCAAAATTATTTGTTAATTATTTGCAATTAATATGGTAAAGCACTTTATTTACGATAAAGGGAGAGGCTACGAGATAAATATGTAGTCATTCAATTTTGGTTATCCAGAAATATTTGCAATGCTAAAAAGGCAAAACCACCTTTTGAAGTATTTGCAACATATAACTCAAAACACTTTATTCCCAATATATGAAGAATCGGCAAGATAAATACAGAATGTATTCATTAAAGTGTGGTTAACAATAAACATTTGCAATTCCAACAGGGTAAAATTACTTATTAATTATTTGCAGTTTATAGCATAATACACTTTAGTTAAATTATTAATTGTTTGCAGTTTATATTGTAAATCACTTTAGTTACGAGTTTTGATGTAAAACACTTTATTTGTGTTGATAGAAAGGGGTGGAATTAAATTAGAATTTGTTAGGAAAATGGGATAGATTTTATCGTGGTTATAAGCAATCTTCTGGGAATGAGATTTTTGTTTGGCACATTCAGTGAAAAAAAAAATTAATTAATGTATATCAGCGGTAATTTCCAGGTCAAGGAAATAAGGTTGGCAAATAAGATTCCAGTTAGAAAATTTACAAAAGTTTGCATTATATGGGAATGGAATTTGAGAAAATTTACGTAGGATTTGACCTGTAATGAATTTATCCAATTTCTCGAATTCCCAATCTGCTTGACCAGTGAGCTTTACCATACACTATCTCTCACCTTATTTGTGCCAAATGAATTCATGTGAAGACACCACATAAATAATGTTTGAAGTAAGCTTGACTGCTGAGGAGAGATCTTGCCTATGGGGTGTTTGACCACCAAATGAGACAATTCAATGTCCCTCCTGGTGACGTCATCTGTGGGATATATGTCCAGAGCAGTAACTCGTTCATATAATATTCGAGGGCTACTGTAGTGGTGGTTCCTGACAGGATGTTATGGCAGAGATGCAAGGGAGATACAGTATCTTAGGTGCAAGCACAAGCAAAATAAAAAAAAACGAGAATTAGTATGGGCAAAATAGGTTACTGGCGAACAATCTCCAGAACGTTTTTTGCATTGCAGCAGATGGAATTTTAACTACTCAAATAATAAAGAATATACTGAATATGTATCTAGTCAGGCTAATGACTTTTCAGCAGGGTCAAATTTATAACGAAATTATTAGCAAGAGCAATTTTTTATATAAATAGCACTATTTACCAGCAAAGCAAGATTATAACAAGAAAATTCCATAAACAACGTATCTATCTAAGAAACTCACTTGGATTACGGTATTGTTCATGAGAAAAAAGAAAAAGCAGAAAACTGAGAA
The DNA here is from genome assembly GCA_037179515.1 of Halocaridina rubra. Taxonomy (NCBI): domain Eukaryota; kingdom Metazoa; phylum Arthropoda; class Malacostraca; order Decapoda; family Atyidae; genus Halocaridina; species Halocaridina rubra. Next base: position 42,650 of record JAXCGZ010000313.1, read on the forward strand.
ATAGGAGGGAGACTTTTATATTGAGATTATGCTTTCTACATGTACAAGAATATTAAACACGATATATTTAAAATTAGCCATACTGAAATGTAAACTGTAAATAATCATAATTTGCAAAATGCAAGGAGTAAGAATTATTTTAGTAAGAAAAAAAAGACAGTTAAAAGACAATAAAATCACTAATAAGGCATCTATATAGACCTCTGGTGACTTGGAGCAAAACACTCCGTCACAAAGGCCCTTCTAGAGTATATTGAATTAACAAAATTCTACTACAGAAGGCGAAAAAGAACAGAGGAAGTTATGGTGACTTCAGTGACATTATGAGGGCTGAGATCCTTTTAAGGGAAACAAATAAAAAAAAAAAGGGATCCACCACTGGAACATATCATACTATCAGAAAGTGAACAATTCTCATTAAAAAAAAATAAAAACATTGAATAACATGCAAAACCTTAAAGAAATGTGATCAAATTCAAATTTCAAGAAAAATAAAATCACAATTAAATATCAGAAAATATAAAATTCAAGTTTAGGAATTCTTCACATGGAATAAAGCAATAAAATTATATAAAAAAAGCAATATACATAAAAGGAAAATATAAACCAAGTCGTCATTAACAGTGGCGATTGGATTTAAAACAGCTTCAGCTATTCAACACTATACTAAAAATTTTCCCCCATGTTCTGGCTTTCAGAGTCCCACAATGGGAAATACAAAACTACAATCAAAGAAATATTCTTCATCTTCTTCTTCGTCTTCCATTAGGAATAATGTTAATACACATAGATACATTCCACAAAAGTGTATAAACACACTATACTAAAGAAAACTAATTAAAATCCATTTTACACGTACAAATTGAAATACGTATATAAGCTAAAATAAACAAGTACAGTATTAAAGACATAAAAGATAAACTTAAAAATAAACAACACATCAGATAAGTAATCTTTACAGACTAGTCAAACAAGCTGGCAGCACCAGGTTCCTCATATGAAGGTAACGACCGTCGACTTAGTAGATTAGCGAGGTCATTGTCCTTTCCATCAACATCTTGGGTAGTGAATTCCAAAAGAATCAGGTAAAGTGCCCACCTTTTCAACAGAGGATTCAGCTTGTTTGCAGTCTGTAAATATAGGAGAGGACGGTGGTCGGTTCTCAGTGCAAAATGTCGGCCATACCGATGGACTTAAAAATTCTTTATAGTCCAATATGCGGCCAGAGCTTCCTTCTCCACATTGGAGCACTTCCGCTCTGCAGGGCGAAGCCTGCAGCTTGCATATCACATTGGAGCTATTTCTGTTGAGTTGAACAATTGGGCTTGCAAGAGCACGGCACCCAGGCCTTTGTTTGAGGCTTTGGTCTGCAAGATAAAGGGAAAATCGGGGTTTACCAGTTGTAATACTGGCTCACCCGCCTCGTTTGTCCATTGGACAGGGGAGGTTTTACCTCGCTTTGAGGAGGTCATTTGCTGCAAAGGGGCAGCGATATTATAAATGATATTCATGATAATGAGTTTAAACAGTATAATCAAGAGAAAATTATATATAACAAAACATTCTTCAACCAAACGATTATATTCTTCAGACTTCAAGCAATGATCATACTTATAGTGAAAACCAAAAATAATATATATATATATATATATATATATATATATATATATATATATATATATATATATATATATATATATATATATATATATATATATATATATATATATATATATATATATATATATGAAACAGTGGATTGAAAATTATATTAATTTTTCTATATATTTGTATTATTCTAATTGTAACTGAAATGGAATACAAAAGAGAAAAAAAAATTCTCCATGAATACAAATATATTGCAAATGCATATTCTACTTTTTTCTGACCATATATACTTCCAGCCCCTACTCTCTTCAGCAATGGTTTTGTTACAGTAAAATCAAAGCATGATTCTCCTCTGATTAATTGCTTATTATGAAGCAAACCTGTTAAGGTTTCAGTAGACAATCTATATCTGGTTTTAGTTTTCATTCTGTTTATGGCAGAAAAAAACTCTCTTGACAGTAGCACTTGAGTGTGGTAAACATAGCAGTGGTTGCATGAACTTCGAAAGATTTGGAAACATCAAGTTATTGTCCATTTGCCTAAGAGAATCTACTTTGCTCCAAAAAAGTTCAGGTGACATATCTGGATTAACATCAAGAGTGCCTAAGGAGCTAGCAAGCAACCTCCATTCTGTGTCTATGTTCTGAACATCTAATTCTACTGAATGGCCAAATGAAGTCATCAAATCTACTAAAGATGGTATTCCTCGATCCATAACTATTTTTGGACTTAAAGCCTTCAAAGATACCATTGCTGATGAATCAAAAGGAAATCTCTTGTAAATCTGAGAGGCAGATTCCATAAAAAACTCTAAGCAATTTTGCCCAAAGTGTCTGAGTTCTTCTGCATCATACTGAGTTTCATTTCTTATCTCAGTCCCTACTTTGATACCAAGATACATTTCTTTCAGAGGTTTGAAATTACTATAGTCTCTGATCTTTATGTGACTCAGTGGAGTTTTACTAACAACTTTTTCTGAGATAGAATTCTAAAATGGTTGTTAAGAGTTGAAGTAACTGAACTTTCCAAAATGTGTATTTGTGGTGACTCAGACTGCATTTGTTTATTCAGGTTATTAAAAATAGGCAAGACAAAATCAAGAAACAACAGATACAATTTAGTAATAGGGTTACTTAGTTTCCGCAAAATGATTTCTGGAGTGGTAAGTTTATCAACCAGGACAGCATTAGTAAAGTTTCAGTGCATTGTATTGTTCAAGCAGTCCGGCCACAACAATATGCAGAGAGAGCCATCTAGTTTGTGATGGATGTAACAATTTATGTGGTTTGACATTGGTGAAACTTTAAAACTCCTCAAACTCTCCCATGCACTTCGGGCTGCAGTGGAAGTAACTATAAATGTCCCTAGCTATGTCCTCTAAAGATCGAGGTAATTTAAAACAATCATTAGATGCACACAGAGCAAAGGAATGACAAATACACTTCACAAATAAATGTAGTATGTCTTTCTTCAGTTGTGATGACAAGGAATGGTGTGCTCCTAACATCGAGTTTGCCCCATCTGCAGCAAACCCTAGCATATTATGTTTATAAGGAATACCATACTTATTGAAAAAGCTTACTACATGACTATATAATGTATCAGCAGTTGCATCTTTGAGAGGAATTAGGCCAAGGAAAGAATTGCTAACAGTATCCTCTAATAATACCCAAGCTACCAAACACAGATGTTTAACACAACCTTTGTATGTTGACTCGTCTACAATTAAGGATTTTTTTTTTTCGTAAATGTTCAATAAGCTGAGAATGATCCTCCTCCCCAGTAACATTATTGATTATTGCTGTTGCTTTTGTACGGCCTAATGTTATTTTCTCTGCAATTTTAGAGTCACTACAAACAGTCTTTATCAACTTTGGTAAATGATCTGCAAAAGCCAAAGGTAAGTCATGTTCTGCTATAGCTACAGCCAATCTTAGTTCACCCTTACAAACATCATCATTGAACTTTGAAAATCCTAAGTTTGTAACTTTACTCTGAAATTGCATGGCCATTGCATTATCAATATCTTTCTGTTTTCCACAGTGTTTTTTCAAGTCAGTTTTTCCTGCTGTTAACTTCAGATGACGGTCACAAGAGGCACAATAAACACATTCATCTCCCTTTGAGCTTGATTTGAGCCAATTTTTAAACAAAGGATCCTCCTCGTATGACGGGCAGGATTTCTGGGAATATCTTGTCGTTTTCACTGTACCGCTTGGTTTTTCTGCCCTTGTCTTCTCCCCTTCTTTATCATCATCGCCCACTTGCACCAAAAAAAAAAAAAAAAAAAAAAAAAAAAAAAAAAAAAAAAAAAAAAAAAATCGAGCCCTTTCATGAAGAGAGAGAGAGAGAGAGAGAGAGAGAGAGAGAGAGAGAGGCTATTACTTCATATTAAGAAGTTCCATAGAAAATGCATATTTTGGAAACTGAAAAGATTATTCTTCCTTCATAATAGCTAAGTATATCTACAAGCTCTACATTTTCAAGTAGCACCGTCAAATAAAAAAAATAATGAATATTGAATTATCACAGTTTACTAGGTATAAAAATGTTTGTTAAAAAAAGAGTCAATCAAGGAACACAAGTCTGAAAGATCGCAATGGTGATTATCTGCTGCATGTATCTACACAGGAAAATCAGCGTGATTGTGAATATTACGGATATGAAGCCACCATACTCGCTGTCACATTTAATCCGACACATTTCACAGGTTTAGATATAAAGAAAAAAAAAACACTTCTGGCTTAGAGCAAATATCTGGCTTAGAGGAAAAAAACGTCCGAATATTGCTATCATATTTTCTATGTTTTACTAACAATGAGCAACTGACAGTTCAGCAAAAATAAAATCAGACTAAAGGATAGTAGTAAAATCTCAGCAGAATCCATGATAATGATCGCAGTAGCCTTGTCATAACCATGTGAGACTAAAGATCAACCTGCCATTAGGAAAAAATTCATGTTCACTTCAACTGCAAACTGCCAGCTTATCATTTAATTTAGTGTCTTAATATCAAGTCTTTCATTTTGCATTTAGAGTTTTGTGTGACCTAATTGCTTTAAAAGCACTAATCTTACCTTCTTCCACTAAACTTCTACTTTCAGCTCCTTTACTAGACTCGGTCTGAGTGTCTTGAATGCTAGAACTTTTCATGGTTGAAGTAACAATGCCAGACGTACTAGAATAGGATTATCTTCACACATGTATTCACACGTATTGCATTAAAATAAATGTGCAGACTGAACGAGACTCATCACAGACAAAGATAGATCACAATGATTGCTCTTCTCTGAAATTACGTCTTCACGAGACTGCCTTACGTACAAGAATAAACAGGATGCATACATGTTTAAAAATTTGTTTCGTTCGTTCATAACCATTGTGTACTAATGCCAGCTCTTGTCTATTGATGAGAGTGCAAAAGATTTTTTTCTTTTTCAATTTCAGACCTTACTTCCATGTAACACAAGGAGGAAAATTGCTTGCTACTTATTGTAGCTGTCGCCTTCCACGGCAATGATTCTTATATATACATACAGTAGAGTAGGCTACCTATACCATTCGCTTTAAACATGAAAACCATAACGACTATTTCGAATTCTGACACATTTTTTCAATATTTACAGTCTATTTTTGGGATTATGTATAGCAAGGAATAAATAATCTGTAGATTTTACTTTTACTTTTTGTGGTTTATACGCCTCCTCTCTGGCAGGTCTTAAGTTTATTTAAATTTTCTTTTTTTCTTTTTTACTTTTTATTTATCTCTCTCACACCTTGATGGGCTCATTTATAGTAAAGAGTTCGATATCGTAGCATTTTTCAAATAAGTATGTTTTTAGTTTTTTTCTTAAATTGCACCACATCTTCACTGTCTCTGAGTAGCGCTGATAATTCATTATATAATCTTGGAGCTCTATATTGATAGATTCTACCACCAATATTTCGATTAGATCTTGGTTCATGCTGTCTATATTTGTCATTTGCATGTCTCACTGTAATGTCTGTTCCAAGTTCAAAAGGGACTAACTACTCATGTAAATATTTCAGTCTTGTAGGTTAGCAAACAGATTTTGTATACAATTCTTGTTTTTATCGGCAGCCAATGCAATTCAATCAGTGTCGGTGTAATTCTTTGACGTCGCTGTGTGCCTTTTATTATTCTTGCTACTTTATTTTGAATGATCTGAAGTTTTTTTTTTAATAAATTGTTTGGCAAACCATAGTAAAGGGAATTGCAATAATCCAATCTAGATAGTATGGCTATGAGCTAGCGTATTTAGGGTATCTTCATTTAAATACTTTTTGATAAATGCAATATTTCTAAGATGATAATTACATGTTTTTACTATATTCCATATCTGATTTTTCATAGAGTATTGTCAATAAAAACACCCAAGTTTCGCACGACTGGTACCAGTTTGATTTTGGATGCTCCAATCTGCATATATTCTAATTTGCAGAGTTTTGCAAGGTATATTCTGTCCCAAATAACATGCATTCAGTTTTATCATCATTCAGTTTCAATTTCTTTTTAACCATCCAGTTTTTTATGTCAACCATTATTTCATCAATCTTATTAGTAGTGTTCTGAACTGTCATCGCAAAATAGTACTGAGTATCAACAGCATACAATTTAAATCCAACAATATGTTTTTTTTAGAATCCACGATAACTCAATCGTATAGATATTAAATAATGTGGGACCCAAGACACTACCCTGTGGTACCCCCTTAATTATATCCATTATATTAGATTTTGCATTCGATATTGTAACTATAGCTTTTCTATTTTGTAAAAAGCTCTCAAACCATTTATATGCATTTTCATCTATGCCAATAGATTTCAAGTCTCTAAGAAGATACTCATGGACAACTGTATCGAATGCTGTACTGAGGTCAAGCATTATCAATATTCCACACTTTCCATTGCAATCATATCATTCATAATAGAGCAAAATGTTGTTTCTGGCGAGTGATTTTCTCTGTAAGCTGATTGATTTTCTGGTATGATATTGATGTCCTTAAGGTGAATCCATAATTGATCATTAATTACGGTTTCAATTATTTTTGATAAATATGACAAGTTTGATATCGGCCTGAAAGAGCCCAAGTCATTATGATCACCTTTTCCTTTATAGGTTGGTTTAATGCATCGTAATTTTTAACTTTTCGGAAATTTAGATTGTCTTATACTCATGTTTACAATTTTGAGGTAGAAATCATATATTAAGCTTATATTTGGAGCATCATTAATATCTTTTATCGAGAATGGGTCTTTCTCACAATATGTACTCTTTACGCTACCAATGACTTTTTTTATTTTTATTTTTTTTAGATCATCCATGTTTAATTCCTTGAATTTATTTATCTTTTTATATTCCGATTGTGTCATAAATGATTTATCTATAAAATTTATATCAGTAAAACTTCATAAATAATTTCTGTTTAATTATCAAAATATATAGCAAAAATATTTGCCAATTCATTTGGGTTATTACAGTTATTTGGTAGAACTTTTTCTTGTTTTATGCCTAATAAATCCTCTAAATTCTTATGCATCCGTTTTGTATCCTTATTTTTCGACTCTTTGTTGTAGTATGTTCTTTTTGTTTTTTTCAACCAAACTATTATATTAATTTCTTGCTTTAATGAACAGTTCTCTTGTTTCCCTTGTTTTAGCTCTTTTCCACTTATCTTCCATGTTACGTCTCTTTCTTTTTGCTATAAGTAATTCTTTATTGAACCCCATAGCCTTGTCCTTAATTATTATTTGCTTTTCAATTTTGGGGCATTTCTCAGTATAAGTTCCAGAGCACAGTATATTACTTTTATCAACATAGCAGTCTACACAGGACTTACTTTGTATGTCAAATAGACAATCACAGCTTATGTTTTCATTATTAATTTTCATTAGACAGTCATTAATAAATTCACTTGCAACAAATCTCGATTTATCTCTATAAATAATTTTATTCCATATAGATTTAGATTTCTCGAAATCAACACCAAAAGTAATTAATTTATGCACTGGTGAGACTGAAAAATCAGGCTCAACTTCAAGTGTTTTTATGAGGTTAGGATCTTTATAATGTATTACCATGTCTAGTATATGATCATGTATTGTTGTAGGGTCTGTTACACTGTTCATTAAGTTGTGTTACAAGAAGTTCAATAAATTCTTTTTCATTACTCCTGACCTCATCTAGTCTTAAATTAAAGTCACCACAAATGAATACTGTTCTCAGATCATTTATTGTATCTAACAGATTCTCAAATTCTTCAAGAAATTTCTTTTCACTTCTATTAGGTGGTTTATAAATCGCAATTATTCGCATGAGTTTATTATTGAATGATACTTCTAAATCTATGTACTCAAAAGTTTCAAAATGCCATTGATTTTTTATGATTATTTTAGATAAAGACTTAGAAATCAAGATACCCACTCCACCACCTATTCAATCCTCTCTGGGTAACTGATAAATATTATCTGTTGCTGACTTCATTTCTTTGATTTTTGAGTTATCCCTCATATCACCCCAGAGAAAAATGTTTCAATCAAAATACATATATCTAGTTTAAGTTCATTTATCAAGTTTCTAATTTTAATAGTTTTATTGCCCACTGACTGAATATTTATGAGACTACATGAAATACTATAAATTTTCTTAGATGCCATCATCAGTTTTGTTTTTTATTCTTGACAGGTCATCCTTATAAACTGGACATTTAATTTCATTTGTCCCGTGGTTGGTGTCATTTAAGCCTTTCTTTGTACAATTTGTGCATTTTTTTCACGGTAGTTTCTTGACATTCTTTGAGTTTATGATCTCTTCCACACTTTGCACATACCTGGTTTTTATCACATCCATTTGCTCTATGTCCAAATTCTTGGCACTTGAAACACTGAAAAACTTTGTAGGTGTCAAATACTTTCCTTCTTCCATACATTGTATACAACACATCATAACGAATAAAGATTTGTTTCTTTATTTCTGTGCTGTGTTTTAGAGGAAAAATCTGAAAATCTGAGACATGCTAAAAAATCTGTAGATTTCAGATTAATCTGTAGATCTGACAACACTATAATTCATTTTCGTTAAACTGCTTTCTTTAGGAGAAGTTTAACTGTCACTTCAAAGCATATCAAACAGATACATTTTTTCTTTCTATCACACATTTTTTTTTCTTATCTACAAGTGAACTTACATTTATGCTTATTGGGTCTTCCTAAATCCTGTATGTGCCCATTTCTTTTACATCTCTTATTTTATATAATTTTCGTGCTTTTCCCTCCAATTTCCTTATATCCTTAATCCCCTCCCCTTTTTTCCCTCCTATCCTATCCCCTCCTAAAAAAAAAAAAATCCTGTATGGCTGAAAAAAGAAAATAGTAAAGTGTGTGTGTATACAAGCATTGAAATAGCAAAGCTATCCGTCTCTATTAAAAAAGGATAAATGTTTATTTTTTCAAATATTGATATTTTTCTTTCTTTCTTTATTTATTTACTTAATTATTTATTATAATTTAAATATATGTATAATAAATGAAAGAATATATAATTAATTTTTAACTGGCGGTAAAAATAGTTAAAGAAAATACCCATATCAGCTAAAGTTATGAAAATGTATTTTATGAAATCAGGAAAGGCTTTTATATCATTCCTCCCAAACAATTAACTTTAGTTGAGTTAAAGTTTTCATTAGTTTTGGAAAGAAATAGGATTTCAGATATCCTACAAGGTTCTGCCAGAAGAAGTTCCCAGGCGGGAATATATGTAAACAAGCCTGGCCAGGTGTTAGTTTTGTTAAGTGTTTCTTGAGTTATTACTTTATCTGTTCTTATAATCTGTCATGGATGCGAGAAGCAAAAGAAAGAAATTGTCGCTTATCGTGGTTAAAGACTCGAATGTTCATAGATTTGTGACTGATATTAAAGAAAAACAAGGTATGTCCAATTGGTAAAATAAATACTACAAGGTAACACGTTTGTGAATCAAAAACTTGTGAAAATCTAGTCTAACCCAATACAGTGTTATGTCTACTTGCAGTACAGCAAAACCTATTCATATCTAATAATCCTACCGTAGGCTTGAGGTATATTTGGTATTTTTTTTATTTTTTTTACAATTGCACTCAATTAGGAGGTGAAAATTATATTTTTTCTATGGTTTCTATGTGTTTTGTATGAATATAGCCATGAAAGCCGTCGGTAAATATATACTAACCTAGCAACTTGACCTTATCTAAATAATAGGGTACATTTTTAGAAGAGGGGATTACAAGTTTCGAAAAAAAAAATTTTGGTGCGTCCTAACCTAACCTCACCTTGGGGAACACGTCCTTCCTAGCCGAGGAGTATATTTATATTTATAAAAAAAAGCTATATTCCATTAATCCCCATAACTAAAATAATACCAAAAATAGTATTTTACGACAGTTTTCAAACTCATATTCATTCTTAAAACATCAAAACCAATAGGAAAATGTAATATGGTTAAGATTCGTTTTGTTTTCCCTCTATTTTGAGACTGACTAATTTATTTCTGATAAGTTTTAATGTGCTTTGAATGAATCTGATTATTGTTTTTCTTGGAAATCACTGTTAGTTTTTGTATTAAGGCCGATATTGGGATGACGTTAAGTAGTTAAATTATCTAATCAAACTAACCAAACCTAACTCAAATGTGAACAGTTACTTTTTTTTTTTTTTTTTTTTTGTGACACCAGGACGGGCCAAAAAATACCTTAAAGAGAGTGAATTTGGGTGTTTGTACAGCAGCACAACACAATCCAGGAAGTGTTGGTAACAATGATTTCTCAAGTAGTCTATTGAAGGGGTGCATTAAACGAATCTTAACCAAATATCCTACATATTGAGACGGGTGCAGTTGGTAACATTACCATATACTGGTCGTACTTGAAGTAAACCAACACACGTCCACTCATCTAATTTGTTATTTGCAGAATGAATTTTACCAATAGTTTTGCAAAAAAAAAGTTAACAAGTGTTATAGGTTTTCTCATTCCCTTTTCTGCAGCTTTGATAGATTTTCTTGAATCATCATAAAATATTCTCATGATATTACCAGTTTGTGCTTTTTATAGTCAAGTCTATTTGCATTACAGTATATATATATATATATATATATATATATATATTATATATAATATATATATATATATATATATATATATATATATATATCATACACAGTGATCCCCCCATTATCGCGAGGGTTCGGTTCCGGGACCCGGCGCAAAACAGGAAAATCGCGGAGTAGGATCAGCCTATATATACATAGATATTTTAATTTATTTTTTCGTTTACACTGTATAAACTATATAAACTCTCCCTGTACTGTTAACAAACCACCCTTTACTTCATAAATAACAGCATGAAAGCGTAAATTTATATGACATACACATAGGTATTTTACAATTATTTTTGCGTTTACTGTATAAGCCCCCCCTGTACTGTTAAAAAATCACCCTTTACTTTATAAATAACAGCATGCAACGTAAATTTATATGTACGTGATAGGTAACCTTACCTTATCTGTTATGGTTAACATTTTCCTTTGCTGCTTAGGCTCACTACAAGAAGCCTTAGAAGATGAAGGATGCTTGGGAGGCATTGCAAAGGTTAAAATATGCGAGTAAAAAAACCACTAGCAAAACGTATTAATAAGCACAACGTGAATGGCGCACACGAGTGAGGCGAGACAATGGATGGTGGAAGCCTTTGTCCGAAACGCTGATAGCGGTATCGTATTTTACATGTTGCAATACTGTTAGTATTTATGTTTTTTACTATTTTTATTGTTTTATTATTCTTAGGCTAAGCAATACTTATTTTTATCAATAAAATCATGAAACTACTGGAAATATAAATATATATGCTAGCTCACGTAGCTGCGACCCCAATACATTGTACGCTATCGGACACAAGCAAAACGTTTGATAAGCACAACGTGAACGGCTCACATGTGAGTTAGACTGAACGAGCCTTTGTCCGAAACGCTGATAGCGGTATCGTATTTTACATGTTGCTATACTGTTAGTATTTATGTTTTTTACTATTTTTTACTGTTTTATTATTCTTAGGCTAAGAAGTACGTTTTTTTTATCAATAAAATCATGAAACTACTGGAAATGTATATATATATGCTAGCTCACTTAGCTGCGACCCCAATACATTGTACACTATCGGACACTGTATTTCGCATGATGCAATACTGGGAGTTATACTGTACGTACGTATATCTAAATTTATGTTTTTTACTGTTTTATTATTTGTAGGCTGGGAAATAAATTTTTTTTTATCAATTAGATAATGAAATATGTTTTTTTTTTTCAATAAAAATATGAAAATACTGAGAATTTTATTTTTTTTAATATTTTAATTTTTTTGCATATACCCAAAAAATAAAATAATACTTTGCCAAAGAAAAACCGTGGTACAGTGAAAATGTGAACCAAGAAAAGCGATCCAGCGGGGGATCACTGTATATATATATATATATATATATATATATATATATATATATATATATATATATATATATATATATATATATATATATATATATATATACGGTAATCCTTCGCTTTATCGCGGTTTCAGTGCATTGCGTTTTTTTTTTGGTGATTTTTTTTTTCTGGGTATATGCGAAAATATTAAAAAGGATAAAAATTTTTTAGTATTTTTAGTATTTTATTGAAAACAAAAATTTTCATTATTTTATTGATACAAAAATGTATTTCCAAGCCTAAGAATAATAAAACAGTAAGAAATAGTAAAAAAACATAAATTTGAACTGTAACTCTGCACCATAGAAAGTACGATACCGGTATCAGCGTTTCGGAAAACCCAAAGGGTCACACCTACGTGAGGTAGAATATATTAAAATTTCCAGTAGCTTCATTATTTTATTGATAAAAAATGTATTTCTTAGCCTAAGAATAATGAAACAGTAAAAAAACATAAATACAATAATCACAGTATTACACCATGTAAAATACAATACCGGTATCAGCGTTTCGGAAAACAAAAAGGGTCGCACCTACGTGAGCTAGTACATATTGAAATTTTCTTTATTTTATTGACAAAATAAGTATTTCCTAGCCTAAGAGTAATAAAACAGTAAGAAATAGTAAAAAACATAAATTTAAACATGCACTCACAGTATTGCACCATGTGAAATACTTTACTATAGCGTACACTGTATTGGCGTCTTGGAAAACGCAAAGGCTCGCACCTACGTGAGATAGTTCATGGAATGCTGTTGGCTGAAAGGGTGGGAGACGACGAATCACAGAATTGTTTTTCTGCATGTTCTGTATCATGGGGTCTGATTGGCATTTTGATTGAAGTTTGGTTCTCCCACCATCTTCCATTGTCTCGCCTCACTCGTTCAGTCTATCTGGCATGTGCGCAGTTCGCGTTGTGCTTATTAATATGTTATGCTTCAGGGGTTGGTTTCTTTCGATAACAGTCTCCTATGCCTCAAAAGGCCCCTCTTTAATTTCAAGCGGCTCTTGCAGATCTTCTTTAACGTGTGATTTAGAAGAGATTTCCTCTACTGGGGGAGCATCAGTATCATATCCTTTGCCTTAACAGACTCCTCTTTAATTTCAAGCGGCTTCTGCAGATCTTCTTCAACATGTGATTTACAAGAGATTTCCTTATATATATATATATATATATATATATATATATATATATATATATATATATATATATATATATATATATATATATATATATATATATATATATATATATATATATATATATATATATATATACATAATTTTTTTACCCCGACCGGGACTCAAACCTAGGACTTATAATTGCTAAGTCAAGTCGCTACCAACTACACACCACAGAAGGTTAAAAGGCATTCATCCTTATAGCTTATATCTGCTATACTTAGGAATGAACGCATTCTATCTGAATGCCACTATGTTCATATTACAGATTCCCTAACCTCACTCGTGGTTTCATTTCAGCATTTAATTCAATTCCCAATCTCATTCGGGCCATACAATAACTAAATAAGCACATTTCATATGCGAAAACATGAATCATTTTTTACCCCGACAGGGACTCGAACCTAGGAATATATATATATATATATATATATATATATATATATATATATATATATATATATATATATATATATATATATATATATATATATATATATATATATATATATATTATATCTTCTTCTTCTTCTCTCGCTTTTCCCATATCTAAATGGGGTCGCCGTTTCTTATCAGCCTTTTCCACTCTTTCCTGTCCAATGCTTCCTCTCCACTGAGGTCCTTCTCTCCCAAGTCGTCCTGTATACAGTCATCCCATTGTCCTCGTGGTCTCCCTCTTCCTCTCACTCCCTCCACTTGTAGCTCAATCATCCTTCTACCAATCCAATCTTCATCTCTCCTTATACAATGTCCATACCACTGAAGCCTTCTTTCTTGCATCTTCTTTCCCATTTGTGTCACCTTGGCTATCCCTCTAATTCTCCCGTTCCTGATCCTATCCTTCCTCGTCACTCCCAACATCCATCTCACCTTTTTCAGCTCTGCCACTTCCATCTTTCTTTCTTGTGTTTTCTTACAGGCCACGTCTCTGAGCCATATATCATCGCTGGCCTTACCACTGCACGATATATCATGCCTTTCACTCTTGCACTAAGCTTTCTATCACATATCAGTCCAGAGCATTTCCTCCAATTTTTCCATCCTGCTTGTATCCTCCCATTTATTTCTCTATCCAGTTCACCATCCCGCAACAGATTTGACCCCAGGTACCTGAAAGCCTCCACCTTTTTCACCCTCTCCTGTGCCAAGTACAATTGACTGTAATCAAATTGTTCTCCCATCTGCATGTATTCTGTTTTGTCCCGGCTTATCTTTAGCCCTCTACCTTCCAACTCGTCCCTCCACTTGTTCAACTTCTCCTGCACTTCCTCTCTGGTCTCCGCCACCAAGAGTATGTCGTCTGCAAATAGCATAGTCCATGGGGCCTCCTCCAGTACGTCCCTTACTAAAACATCCATGACCACACCCTCGCATACTATTCTGGCACTCCCTTCTCCCGCATGCACCTCCACACTTCCTCCCTTGGTACTCGATCGTAAGCTTTTTCCAAGTCAAAATATATATATATATATATATATATATATATATATATATATATATATATATATATATATATATATATATATATA
>JAXCGZ010000313.1:62500-70000 GCA_037179515.1 Halocaridina rubra
TGACGTAAAACACTTTATTTACGATGATAGAAAGAGGTGAAATGAAATTAGAATTTATTAGGAAAAAAGATAGATTTTTACAGGCTCATAACCAGTCTTCAGAGGATGAGATTTTTGTTTATCACATTAAATGAAAAGAAACTTCTTAGCTATGTAAATCAGCTGTAATTTACAGGTTAAGGAATTAACTTTGGCATGTGAGATGCCAGTTTCTCAATCTACAAAATTTCGTGTGTATGGGAATGGAATCCGAGAATAAAAATCCGTAAGATTTAGCCAGTAACGAATGTAACTAATTCTCGAAAATAAACCAATTTGCTTGACCCACGAGCTTTACCATACACTATCCCTCACCTTGTTGTGCTAGATGAATTCCTGTGAAGATGCCACGTAAATAAGGTTTGAAATAAACTTAGACTGCTCAGGCGAGATGTTGCCTCTTGGAAGTTTGGGCGCCAACCGAGGGCGTCTCATTGTCCCTCCTTGTGAGTTCATCTGTAGGATACATTTTCTAGAGCAGTAACTGGCTCTGATATAATTTCAGGACTATTTTAGTGGTGGTCCCTGGCAGGCATTTATAGCAGAGATGCAAGGGAGAGACAGTATTTTTAGGTGCAACAAGTGGAAGCAAATAAAATAAAACGAGAATAATAATGAAAAGTTAGGTTACTGGTAAACAATCTCCAGAATGTTCTTGGCTCGTAGCAGACGAAAAATAGGAGCAGCCTTTATATCGGGGCTATACTTCTACACGTACAAGAAGAGTAAATAAGGTATATTTAAAATTAGCTATAAGCTAAAATATAAATTGCAAATAATCATAATCTGCAAAAGTCAAGAAGTGGGAATTAATTTTTTTAGTTAGAAAATAACAGTTAAGTTACTAAATTAATTAATAAGGCATCTAACAGCCTATGGTTACTTTGAGCGAAACACTCTGTCACAAAGGCCCTTTCTAGAGAATATTGATTTAGCAAAATTCTACTACAGAAGGCGAAAAAAGAACAGAGGAAGTTACGGTGACTTCAGTGTTATTATGAGGGATGAGATATCCTTCTCATGGAAAAGAACAAATGAACAATAAGAATGGGATCCACCACTGGAACATATCATACTATTAGGAAAAGTGAACAAGTCTTGTAAACAAAACATTAAATGACATGCAAAACATAAAAGAAATGTGATCAAATTCAAATTTCAAGAAAATTAAATCACAATTAGATATCAGTGAATATCAATATTTAAGTTTATGAATGCTTCACATGCAAGAAAGCAATAATATAATATACAAAAATAAAATACAGTATACGCAAATTAAAATTTGAACCACGTCGTCATTAACATTGGCGACTGGATTTAAAAGTTTCAGCTATTCAACACTAAACTAAAACGTTTCCGTCATGTTCTGGCTTTCAGAGTCCCACAAAGGGAAACATAAAACTACGATCAAAAAATTATTCTTCATCTTTTTCGTCTTCCATTAGGAATAGCGTTTGTACGCTAAAATAAACAAGTACAGTACAGTATTAAAGACATAAAAGATAAACATAAAAAATAAACAACACATTAGAGAAGTAATCTTTACCGACTAGTCAAATTTAGGCAAACAGCACCAGCTTCCTCATATGAGGGTAACGACCGTCGACTTAGTAGATCAGCAAGGTCATTGTCCTGGCCATGAACATGTTGGGCAGTGAATTTGAAAAGATTCAGGTAAAGTGCTTAAAGTGTGGAATGAACCGTTGGTAGTAGCCGACACTACCCAGGAATGATCTGAGTTGAGTGACAGTAGCAGGTTTCTCCATATCCTTAATAGCTTGTACCCTGTCATGTAAAGGGGACATAACTCCTTCTCTAACCACGTGGCCGAGATACTGCAATTGTGTGAAACCAATCTCACATTTGGAAGGCTTTAAATGAAGTCCATGCTGGTTCAGACGAGTGAGAACTCTGCGGAGAGTCTCGAGGTGCGATGACCAATCTTGAGAATGCACCAGGATGTCGTCTATAAAGCATGAAACATTGTCGAGATCCTGTAGTACTATCCTCATGAGTCTGCTGAAGCAGCCAGGGGCATTTACCATACCAAAAGGCATGACCCTGAACTGGTATAGACCATATCTTGTGGAAAAGGCTGTAAGAGGCTTGGTAGTCTCGCTCAACGGGACTTGCCAAAATCCACTGGCCAGATCCAACTTGGACAGGTAACGGGCTTGAGAAAGCAACGAGAAAATATGCTCGGCGTCAGCAATGGGCTCTCCATCAAAGATGGTACGGGAGTTAAGCTTACGACAGTCAAGGCAGAACCTGTGACTGCCATCTCGCTTACGCACTGCCAGTAACGGCGAACACCAAGGCGAAATGCTCTTTTCAACTATTCCGAGGCGGACCCAAGTGTCAAGATCTTCCTTCAGCCGTAAGGACAGCTGGTGGGGAAGACCATAGGAATGCCGAAATGGCTCTGGGTCAGTCAATCTGACATGATGCTCAAGGGTAGTGGTAATGCCTGGGAGGTCGTTGAAGATGTTTTAATAGTCCTCTAATAGCTTGTTCAGCTGTTCCCGTTGACTCGGTTGCAGTCTGGAGTTAATAATACAATTACTCACACTTTCTTTTCGGTGTGTGGGAATGGCAGGATCCTTACCATCATCAAAAGCTAAGCTTATGTCTTCAATTGCAAGGGCGGTGGCTGCAGCCAGAGGGGCTTCTTCTGAAAAACTCCACTCCCGTAAGTCTGTTTCCACTGCAAGGGTGGAGTATTCCAATATAGGAAGTAAGGGGTGACTATAATGGAGCACCTGTGTTGCTGCAGCTTCGGAGGTTCTGTTGATGCTGGGGGCATCTATAGGGGTTACTGGGAGTGCCAGCCCAGGATCCATGTGGGCCTCCGGGTCCTCACCATAAAGCTTCAGCTGGTTAATGTGGTATTTCCGGTTATTGCCATCAACATTTAGCACATAATTGTCAGGGGTCACCCGGTGTACCACAGTGTACGGTCCTTTCCAGCGTAGCATTAGCTTGCGGGTATCTGTTGGAAGAAGTAACAGAGCTCGATCTCCGGGTGTCAGGGCACAACGCCGCGCACGCTTGTCAAAGAGGAGCTTGGCAGTCTGCTGGTGACCCTTAATGGCTAATTGTGCAGTTTTCCAAGCCCTTTTGAGGTGAGACGAAAACTTCAAAATGTACTCATGAACGTCCCTATCGTCATCTTCGATGGTAGGTGAATCCCAACATTCTGCCAAGAATTCTACTGGGCCTCTGACCTTATGACCATAAATCAGCTCGAAAGGCGAGTATCCAGTAGTGTCGTGGGGCGTGTCTCTGAAGGAGAAAAGTGCAGCAGGGACGTACTTGTCCCACTGCCTAGGCATATCTATCACTAGCTTGCGCAAACATCGCTTCAATGTCCCGTTATAGCGTTCGCATGCTCCATTTGATTGGGCATGATAGACACTCGTACGAATGTGCTTCATTTCTAAAAGGTTACAGAAAGCATCAAAGTGCCTACTTGTAAACTGACTTCCATTGTCAGAAGTGACCTGCTCAGGAAAGCCAACCCTGGAGCACATTTCAAATAGGGCATGAGCAACTGCTTCAGTTGTGATAGAAGACAGTGGCACTGCATCTGAGTACCTTGTTGCCAGGTCAACATATACCAGGAGGAATTGTTTCCCCGTGGACGAAGCTGGATTAATAAGACCTAGTATGTCCATAGCGACCTTGGAAAATGGCTCCATTGAGAGCTTAGTTATCCACAGGGGAACTTTCGGTACCAGTGCCGTTGAGGTGGATTGACAGACAGGGCAGGAGCCTACATATCCGTCTACCTCGGTGTACATGTTTGGCCATGCAAAAGCCTTCTGAAGGACGTGCCGAGTTTTTGCTTTGCCTCTGTGTCCACTCAGAGGTAAATGGTGTGCCACATACATAGCCTGGCGGCACAACGAAGCGGGCACCACCAACTGTTTAAAATTGTGGCCATCTTTAGTCACATGCCTACGAAGTACTCCATCTTCAAGGGCGTAAGTGATCTGGCCTCCTCCTCTCACCGTGAAGGTCCTTCTCTCGGTGGCCTGCTGCATCCAGCGTTTGAGGCTGGGGCAGTCTTGCTGCAATTTGGCAAAGTCTGGACGGGACTTCAATGGCTCGAGAGGTGCATCATCTGGTAAAGGAGGGGGAAACTCTCCGCGTTCCACATTACGTGTACTGACTGCGGCAGACTCAATGGAGTCAGTCGGAGAATCGTCCATATTCTTGGCATCGAGGCCAGGAGTTGCTACTGAAATGGCTTCATGTGACTTCCCCCGAGGGAAGTTATAACTAGAAATGTCCTTATGGTAGAGGTCGGCCTGGAAAGTAGGAACTAGGTTCAGTGCGCGACCCATCAAGACAGGGTACATAAGCCCAATCATTGCCACAGCTGGGGCTTTTCCCTTGTAGTATTTGCAATCCAGGTTAATGACACAGCAGCGTCGTATTTGGGGTGTTCCTTCAGTAACCCGCACCCGAACGAGTTTGCTGGTAAAATCTTCATCCCTGACGATTCTCTCGTCAACAAGTATGCCATTGGCCCCTGTGTCAAGGGCTATCTCAGCTTCCACACCATTTATGGTTTCTAGGCATTTTGGGATCATTTCCAGATCATCATGTTCGATGAATTCCACATTGGCAAGTTTGTGTGGTGGTTCCTCGGCATTATCCTCATTGGCCCTTTCTGGCCCTGTTTCCACAACATAGGCTGAGTGAGTGGCTAGACGGCTATGTGGGCCACCGCTGTGTGAGGGAGCGTGGTGGCTCTTAGAGTTTGGCTGAAAACCCTGGGAAGGTGGAGCAGAGTAATGGCCTTTGCCTCTGAACTGCTGAGGCTTAGGTCTTACCGGGTCATCCTTCTTGAGTGTGGGTGCATGGCCGTAATGAGGCTTAGGAGTGTGAGGAGGATGAGCTGGATGATTGAAGATCTGTGAAGGGCTCTTGTGCTCCCCGTTCCTGTAATCTCTATTTCCGGATAAAGGACTACTGTCTGGGATTCCCGCTCGAAGCCGAGCAAGCGCAAGCTCATGTTCACGTTGTGCTTGTGCCTCATCACTTTCTCTCTTCTCCAGCTTATCTCGGCGTTCAACCATCTTCTCATGAGCCCATTCGAAGAGCTTCTGTCTTGGGGAAAAACCGTATCTCTCACCCCTAGCAATCATTATGTCCAGGTAACGCTCCTCATCGAATGTTTTGATGGTTTCCATGTTTGTTTCCTAAACAGTCAATAACGAAGTGCCAAAACAACCACAAAAAAAAAAAAAGAAATCTACAATACAGTAGTAGCAAAAAAAAATGAAAGAACCACACAACACCAAGGAGAGAAAAAAAAAATTCAACACCACAGTTCAAACTTAAACATAAAAGTGATCTCTAAACCTCACCATAAAAGTGACTCAAAATACAATCAAGTGCAACAGCAGCAAAATGTTGCAAAACAGTGCATGAAACACTGGTAATACAGAATGGCAGTCGTGCCTGCTTAACAGCAATATGTGACAGTACCTGCAGTTATCGTGCAAATGAAAGGAATGAGCAACAACGAATTTTACCGACTAGCACCCAGTGCCTGAGAGTACAAACAAGTACAGTATAGCGGTCGTGCCTGCGTATGAGCTCGTATATGGCAGTACCCACAAATAAAATGTCGTAAGTAATACGAACAAGTACAGTATAGCGGTCGTGCCTGCGTATGAGCGCGTATATGGCAGTACCCACAAATAAAATGTCGTAAGTAATACGAACAAGTACAGTATAGCGGTCGTGCCTGCGTATGAGCGCGTATATGGCAGTACCCACAAATAAAATGTCGTAAGTAAAATTCTGGAGTGTTACCAAAAGGACACAGATCCTATGCAAAATACACCAACGATAAGCTAACAGCTTACTAGGCAGCCAGATTACACATTTCTACTAGTAATGAGAAAATTTATTTTCAAGTGACAACTCAGACACATGAAAGGCTTAGCCTAGGCTCGATAAATGACACCAAAGTTTTTCTTCCAATCTATGAGCAGTCAATGCTTGAATATAAAACACAATTATAAGCAAAAATACTTAATATGCCTTCTCTCAATTCCTAAATCCCAAGGAAATATAAACAATTCCTAACAAGCATCACCCTTTAACGGATATATAAAACTCGAATGCTTTAAAACTCAATCTTATCACGCAAATAAATGAAATTATAAATAACACGTCTTCTCGTCATGCAAAATTTCTAAAGTCTGTTACCACATAATCTCATATAGATTTCCTGAAATATTGTTTACCACATGGGAAACAAGAAAATATTGGTTACCATAATTAATATTGAAAATAAAAAATTTTTTTTATCCGCAACGTCTCTAGCGCGAAAATTTTCGTGTGCAGCCTAAGATTAATTCATTTCAATAATCGAGCCAATGGTAATCGGGTTTCATGTGCAATGTTAAAAAGCAAAATAAAAATAAATTTATAAAATCAGTCTGTCTGTTTGGGTCCCTGTTCGGGCGCCAAATCTTGTTGGGGTTTAGGATGGTGGAGTGTTGTTAAGATTCTGTTTTACTAAGGGGACTCAAAGTACCGAGCTCGGTTAAGAGCTCACAAACAGACAGGACAGATATTTGTACTTGAACACCCCATCTCTATTACCATTAGTCGGTTAAATGAAACTCAGAATTCAACTTTCTTTTAATTTTGGAAATTTAATGACATTAAAAGAATTGAATTAAATTTCTCAAATTAAATTTTATGAAATGCTGCCTCGAATCCCGGAGGTGGTGAGCACGATTTTGTTTCCCGGCACCACGGACGTATGCCAAGACTTTGGCCTCAACTCGATGATTACCTCTGTCACACAGACAGAGTAGAATACAGGACACTGCAATTTCAGAAACAGAAATGACACACTATTTATAATGGGAAACTGAAAGCATAAGCACACATATAATGAGTTTCCAATGTCATTCTACTGGATAAAATATATTGGTTATTCACAGCTAACTAGAAATATTTATGCTACCATAACAGCATACAAAACCATTAATTCTTTACTGGTTTTAAAGGAAAACAATATATTCACAATAAATGAAGAATAAGCAAGACATATACAGTACTGTATGTATTCCTTACATTGTGGGCAACCACAAAAGTTGCAATGCTTATTACTGATTTACAATTAATATGTTAAAACACTCTATTTAGGATAAAGGAAGAATCTACGAGATAAATACAGTATTCATTCACTTTTGGTTATCAAGAACTTTGCAATGAAAAAAAAAAGGGTGCAAAACCACCTTTTGAGGTATTTGCAACTTATAACTCAAAACACTTTATCCCCAACATATGAAGAATTAGCAAGATAAATACAGTATGCATTCATTAAATTGTGGTTAACAGGAAATATTTGCAAAGCCAACAGGGTAAAACTACCTTTTAATTATTTGCAATTTGTATAGCAAATAGCTTTATTGACGAGTTTTTGACATA
>JAXCGZ010000313.1:82500-86300 GCA_037179515.1 Halocaridina rubra
TATATGTATACAACAATGTCGTGTGATTCTTCAGTCAATCTAAACAAACTTTTTCGCATAAGGATCGTATTTATGTCTATGTATTTCGTAATTTTGTAAATAAATTAAGTAATATCATCAAATGACTATTCTTCTGCCATCCTCAAGAAACTGTTTTGCATGACAAACAAACAGACAAACAAACATTTATTTCCATTTTTGTACAATGGTTATTCTTCTAAAAATAAAAGTAACTTATAAGTAGACGTGTAATTGAACTATTAAGTAAGAGGGTAATACATACAGTTACATTAAATGTAGCTTTCCCAGAAAATAATAATGCTGTAATAAAAATTTTAACAATAATGTTAATAATAAAGTAGTAATAATAACCCTCGATACAGTATCATTATTATTGGCATCATCACCATATTTGTTTTCCTTACAATGAGAATAATTAGTCTCTTAACTTAGAGAACAGAGAAGTCGATATCATTTATATATAGAGAGGTTAGTGTTAAGGGAAATTGCATTAATTCATTAAGTTTAGTTTATGTGTGAGCAGCAACTATTTGTCCAAACAAAAACTATATAGTTTGCCTTTAAAAGCTGTGAAGGAGGATGCATTTTTAAGATGCTCTGGAATATTGTTCCAGAGTGTTGGCCCTTTAATAGTGATCATCTTTGAACCTGCTTCTGTGTTTGTTCTCTGAATAAAGAGCTCACTGCTCTGTCTTGTGTTGGTTCCCCTTATATCCCTGACTGTTTTTAAATCAAATAGCCAGCTAGGGAATTGATGGCTCCAAATTTTGTCTACAAAAACATAAATTGTTTTCTGCCCACAGCCACCCAAGTTTATTGAGAGCTGGTGTGATGTGGTCATATTTTCTTATTCCTCCCATGGCAACTCGAGCTGCAATATTAATAAGTTTCTGTATTCTGTTTATCTTAGTCTTAGTGGTAGTCCCCAAACAGATGTGCAGTAATTAATGTGACTTAGGGCTAGAGATTCAACAACAATTATTCGAGTGGTAGTCTCAAAATTGTCTTTTATACATGATAAGTACATTAATGTTCCTGTAACCTTTTTACATACTTTATCTGTGTGGGAATCAAACAACATGTAGTTATCAAAGTGAATTCCTAGGTTTTTGACTGTTTTGCTAGGTGTAATAATATTGCTGCAAAAATTAATTGTTGTGTTTTCTGGAATTTGTGCTATATGGAACCTTGAACCAATAAATCTGCATTGTGTTTTACTTTCATTAATTAACAGCCCAATTTCTTGAAAATAGGTTTTAATTTTTGACAGAGTGTTTTCTGCTCTTAAGGTTAGCTCTGGGAGATTGTTAATATCACCACTAAGGAGTAGTTGAGTGTCATCTGCATATTGTACGACTAGACAATCAGAAATGAAAGAAGATAGATCATTTACGTAAATAGAGAAGAGGATAGGACCAAGTACAGATCCCTGTGGAACACCAAATGATAATTTTTTTGTCTTAGAGATAATGTTGTTAAGACGTATAGACTGTGTGCGATTAGATAGATACTCCCTAAACCAGCTTGAATCAATATTTAGGTTAGTACATTTACTTATAAGAATTTCATGGTTTACACTGTCGAAGGCTTTTGATAAGTCTAATAATACAAGCAGAAATATTTTTTTCATATCTATATTATTATAAATACTATTCGTAACTTTGAGCAGTGCAGTTTCCGTTTAGAGTTTCGGCCTGGAACCATGTTGGTTAATAGCTAATAGTCTATTTGACTCTAAATATGACAAAAGTTGGCATGCAACAATTTTTTCTAATATTTTAGAGCAAATGGGTAGCATGGGACGATAGTTTGTCACAGCTTCTCTGTCCCCCTTTTTATGCATAGGTATTACATGTGATTTTTTTCCAAGAGTCAGGAAACTTTTTACTAACAATGGAAGTGTTCATAATAGTTAAAATATAAGTTACAATCATGGGTAGAGCATCTTTGATGAATTGATATGGTATACCATCTGGACCATAAGAGCCAGAGTTTCTTAGGCTCTTTATGGTAAGAATTAGAGTAGCACAATCGATAGGATTTATCTTGAAATACTCTCTCGTCTTTACATTGGAAGAATTAACATTTAAGTAATTACTATTCACTGAGTTGATGTTTTCTTGTTTTTTCTCATATGTATTTTTGCCAACGTTAGCAAAATAGTTATTAAAGTTTTCTGCTTTGTCTTTCAACTCCATAATTTTCATAACTTTCTGAGGTAGTCTTTTCTTTTGGTATCATGCTTCTTATCACTTTCCATGTTGCTGCTGTACCATGTTTGGAATCATTAAATTGTTTTCTGTAAAAGTGTTTTCACTTACATTGATGAGAGATCTGACACATTTCTTTTCTGTTTTATAACGTTCTCGGAGAGTCGTATCATATCTATTCATTTTTACCTCTTTGTATTTGATTTCTGATTTGCATTGCCTCTTGATGTCATTAGTTAGCCAGAGGGCTGAGGGGCGGGTTATTTTCCATGTTACAATGGGTGCACAACCATCTAAGCATTCACGGAAGACTTTTGTCAGAATCTCAGCCTGCAAATGGACATTATCTGTGTTTATAATTCTATTAAGTTCATTTGTGTTGTTGATTAATGCTTCACAATAGATATCAAGAGAGTGATTTTTTAGACACCAGAATGTCTTGAAGAGAGGCTTCCTTTTGGGCTTGTTTATGTTTAGCATAGCAATTTTGAGCTCGTGATCTGCAATTGGGCAGGGAACTACATCCCAGTAGGGTATACTTTCCACTTTATTTGTTATTATCAGATCTATAAGAGTCCTAGAATTAGGGGTTATGCGGGTCGGCTTTGTCACTATTTGTGTTAACTTCACAGTGTTGATCACCCTTTTCATTTTGTTATCTGCTGAGAGCAAGTCATCATTAAAGTCACCAAGTATGTATACGGGTCTATGGCGCACACAGATATTTCTGAATATTTCTAGCAGATGACTGAATGAACTGGAAGGTGCTTTAGGGTGATAGTAAACACACCCTACAATGAAAGATGGAATTTTCTGATACTGCAGTGATCCATAAATCTACGAGCTCTTTAGTTTTTTCTAGCCCATTGGGTTTTTCTGATGCACTAAAATAATATCTAACATAAATACAGACCCCAACCCCTCGGTCATGGTCATTGCAAAATATTTTAAACTCTGGGATATTCACATATTTATTTTCAGTTGTAGGAGGAAGCCAAGTTTCACTTACACAGAGGATGTCTATGTTGTAGTCTTTTGTTAGCATTATTATTTCCTCAAAATGAGTGAGAAAGGACTGAGCGTTCACATGTACTAATGTTACATTCTTACCATGTTTCATCAGGGTGGTATCCATAGTCATAGTTGTAGTTTGTTCTTGGATTTGTCCATGATTTGTTTCGACTGTGTGATTCTGCGGGAAATTCATCATTATAGTGTGTTCTGGGGTTAGCCCATGGTATGATTGAACCTTCCCAAACTTTGTATGCCTAGGTGAGTGTTTAAGGTTGTAAGAGCCATCTTTCTAGGAGAAGTCTCTTGTGCGTGGATGGCGATAAGAGAGGTTTGTATTGTGTCTCTTTCTGGAGTCTCGCAGATAGGGGATTGTTTCATAAGCTCTTTGCTGTTTATTCTGGTTTGGGATATTTTGTAGATAAGCTAGGTTGTGTCCATTGTTTGCCCCCGCAAAATGGCTGGACAATTGTGCCTGTAGGCCATTGATTCAATTTGTAAGCCACATATTCAAATCCTTTCGATATTGTTATTGTGGAGGAGACCCAATTTGGTTTG
>JAXCGZ010000314.1:5000-72500 GCA_037179515.1 Halocaridina rubra
TTTCTTTAATAAATCTCTCTCCCTCTGCAGATCTTTTACAAATCTTCTCTCCTCTTCTATACATTTTCTACATATCTCTCATCTTCTTACAAATCTGCACATCAGCTCTTCTCTGCACAGAAGCATCCTTTTAAGATGCAGCCTCTCAGTGTCTCTATAGTTATAAATAGCTCGTTGGAGTACAAGAGATATTATTGACGGCCGAACACCTGCATGTCTTTTGTTGTGGTTGGAACAGTGAGAGGGTTAAGGAAATGTGGGTATGCGTAGGGGCACGAGGCTTCCTTCCTATTGGCCAAGACTACAAGCAAAAACCAGATAATGATTGGTTACTATGTGGTCTGGGAGGTGGGGCAGATCCACGCGTGCTCACCAGGTGACGCTAGTCTATGCTTACTGAACTATAGTTCTGCACGTGTTTTGATTAGTATTAATCTAGATTTATTTATTTACTAGGATATATTCAAGTGTTTTAAGTTAGTTTAAATGAGGAGATAATCTTATTTATAAATATATGTATCTAGGTTTTTGCACTAGAAGTATGTATTAAGATGTTCTGTTGGGCAGAATCGCTTGTGCTATCCAGGTGTCGCGAATAAAAAATTGCTAGTCTATTCTGCGCCTGTTTTATTGGGTTTTAATAGAGTTTTTCCATTTATAATAACTTATTAATATGTTCGGAATACATCTAGATAATAGTATACACCTATTTATCTAGTTTATCTATCTAGAAATGAGTTAAGAATATATTTACAGGTATTAAATCTATCTAATGAAAATGAAACAAAGATCTGAAGAATGATTGTTTACAGAGACCAGCTGTGGTATGGGACGAATCCTGTCATATCTTTTTCTTGAGACAGAAGGACAGCAGCTGCTGTCTTACTACTGTATAGGGTCTGTAGACAGCGGTGCAGGGCAGTAGATCATAAACAGGAGGAACATACGCACGTGTGTGTGTGTGTGTGCGCGCATGGGAGATATTAGTGTTCAATTGTGTGGGATATTTGTGGATATTTCCTTCGTTTTGGATGTATTAAAATGCTCATTTGTATTTCGGGTTTTGCTATATCTTCATCGGCTTTTAAGTAAGTTATTATAAAAATAATAATAATAATAATAATAATAATAATAATAATAATTATTATTATTATTATTATTGTTATTATTATCATCATCATCATCATCGTAGTCACCGTGGCTCAAGCGGTAGCGTCCGCGACTTTGAGGCGTCAGGTCGAGGGCTCGCGCCCCGTTACGGTTTGAGGTTAGCAAGGGCATGCACTCAGGGTAACCATTACAACTGCCAAAACAATCCCTTCGCAAGAAGGCAACCGTCCTAGCCCTTGGTAGAAAAGGGAGTCCGTGACGTAAAACCGGAACAACAACATTATTATTATTATCATCTTCATCATCATCATTATTATTATTATTATTATTAATGTTGTTTTTAGTATTACTGCTTCCATCATTTTATTATTATTATTATTATTATTATTATTATTATTATTATTTTTATTATTATTATTATCATGAAGCTACTACTACAGCTTCTGTTATTATTATTATTATTATTATTATTATTATTATTATTATTATTTGCTAAAAATAATAATAATTTCTCTCTTATACTATTTCAGTTCCCCGGTGAAGGTGGACCGAGGTTATTGCGGAAAAGGACCACCTGGTGGTCGTGGCTTGGGACCTGGAATTACCAAGTCGTACAGTGTTGAAGGGTCTGCTCCTCCAGTTCCTCCCCACCACCTCCACCACGCCACCTCCACCCACCTCCACCACCACAATGCTAACCATCATGCAAGGAGATCGCAGGTAAGAGTCCACGTGGGCACGCACACATACAATCAAACATTCATACACACACACACACTCACAATCAAACATTCATACACACACAATCAAACATTCATACACACTCAATCAAATATTCATACACATTCATACACATAATCAAACATTCATGCACACTCCATCAAACATTCATACCCATAATCAAGCATTTATACACTCAATCAAACATTCATACACATAATCAAACATTCATACACAATCAAACATTCATATACACTCAAACATTCATACACACACAATAAAGCATTCATACACGCAATCAAGCAT
Source organism: Halocaridina rubra (assembly GCA_037179515.1). NCBI lineage: Eukaryota > Metazoa > Arthropoda > Malacostraca > Decapoda > Atyidae > Halocaridina > Halocaridina rubra. The sequence continues at coordinate 7,137 of JAXCGZ010000314.1, forward strand.
TCATACGCACATTCAAGGATTCATACACACACAATCAAACATTCATACACACACTCACAATCAAACATTTATACACACAATCAAACATTCTTACACACTCACAATAAAACATTCATACACACAATCAAACATTCATTCACACACCCACGCACAAAATCAAACATTCACACACATCAATTAATTAATTTTATTTTAAACCAGCCAATGATTGTTCATGGAAACATGTGCAGGGATTCGCTCCCCCTGATGTACAAATGTTTTAACTCGACATTTTGTAATGTACAAATGTTCAACTCTAAATTTTGCCATGTACAATTCTTATATATTAAGTGTCTATCCAGCATTGAATTGTAAATACATTTATATAACTCTGTTTTATTATTTATTATATATTTATGCACAAATGAAGCTCATGGTACTATTACAATATTTGTGTATATTTGTGTATTACAATATTTGTGTATATGTGTGTACCTTCTTTTAAAACTAGAATTAAATCAAGTTTATTGTTTATAAGTAGTTCTTAAGAGCGAAAATGTAAAAATGACCTGGGAGTGCCTGTGGGCACATGGCCCAATGTAATGTTTTAGATCCAAATAAAAATAAAAATAAGTCATATACACACAATCAAACATTTATACGCAAACAAATATTCACACACAAACATTCAAATACAATAATAATAATAATTCATTGGCCTATTTTTCAGTTGCAACAAGCTGTATCTCAGCCCAGTGGTGTTGGGGTCGGAGGGCGGCGCCCTGTGGCTCGAGGACCAGCTGCTGACGACAGCGGTAATAGAAATAGCCGGTGGAGAGGCAGCGGGGCTCAGGGGAACGCCCAAGGCTACGAACTCTCTCAGTACCTGGCTGACATGCGTTTGGAAATGCTTGAAAAAAGGTAAATCAGATTTGTTTTTCAAAATCGCTAGGGTCATCCACAGGTTTAGTGGGCAAGGGTCTTCTGCCATGTCTGTATGGAATGTTGAGTTTTTATGGCGATAAACTCACGATTCATACCTTGGGTCATCCACTGAGTTAGTGGGTAAGGGACTTCTGCTAGATGTGCAAGGGATGTTGAGTGTTTATAGAGATAAAATCATGGCTCATCCATAGGGTCATCCACGGGGTTAGTGGGCAAGGATCATGTGCCATGTCTGCATGGAATGTTGAGTTTTTATGTCGTTAAAGTCACAGATTTTAACATTATAATAAGTATTAGACCGAGTCAAAGCACACTCATTCACCCCTGGGGTTATCCATAGTGTAAGTGAGTAAGAATCTTCTGCCTTGAGTTTCTAAGGGATTTTTTTTTGGCGTTAAAATCGTGGTTGTTAACATTAATTATGCAGAGATCACCTATCCATCCCATGTGGTACTCACAGTGTAAGTACACAAGGCTCTTCTGCCCCGAGTTTGATGGGAAATTTTATATATTATTACGTTAATATCACGGTTTACATTCAAAGGTCATCCACAAGGTAAGTAGTGAAGGGCCTTCTGCCATGAGTTTGCTTGGAAAATTAAGTCTTTAAGATGTTAAAATAATGATTTTAAATATTTGTGATGCAGTGGTTAAAATGAACTGGCTTTTGGTGAATATGTGTGCTTTGACTTGGCCAACCATTCTACCCAAAAATAATTGCTGCAATAGTGTACATATGTATCTCACTTCTGAAATGTAATCTATATGTAATGGAGTGATATATATTCTCTCTCTCTCTCTCTCTCTCTCTCTCTCTCTCTCTCTCTCTCTCTCTCTCTCTCTCACACACACACACACACACGTGCGCATTTCTCGTAGTCTTTGTTTTTTATTTATATAAACAAACCTTTGACGCTCTCTGTTCAAATGTGGTTTTAAAAAAGTTTGTTTAAATCACTCCACGTGTTTATATTTTGTTATTAATACACTTTTTTTATATATATATAAATATGTATTTTTTTTGGTATCATTTAAGGTTGAAATTTGTGTATTTTTTTTATTTTTTTTTAATATTTCGTAGTTTCTTATATATATATTTTTCGACTAAAACAATGCAAACTTTACCCACCCTAACCTTGTTTGTAGTTTAATGAAACTTGAATTATTGCTTTTGATATTAATATGCAGTTTTATAAAAAAATATAAGATTTGTAGTTTTTATCAATTTGTTTCAAACAGACAGTTCAAGATTTAATACTGAACTCCTAGCCTAGATAGGTCAGGTCAGGCTGACTAGGATAGGTCAGGTCAGGTCAGGCTGGCTAGTATAGGTCATGCTATTTTGAAGCCACGGCAAAAATTTTTAACCTAACTTGTGAATTTTTACTTGTGATTTTATTGCCGGCCACGGCTGAGCTAGGTTAGAAAGGTCATGTTAAGTATTTGGTAAAATTTTACAATTTCACCCGTCTCAATTTAGGGTTGAAAATTATATATATATATATATATATATATATATATATATATATATATATATATATATATATATATATATATATATATATATATATATATATATATATATATATATATATATATATATATATATATATATATATATATATATATATATATATATATATATTATGTGTTTTGAATGAATGTGACCTTAAAAACGGATAGTAGACGTATGCCACCTTAAGCTAACCTAATCTAACCCCCCAAAATATCAGTAATTTAAGACGGTTTTCAAGATTACATCCTAAAACATCAAAAAACCCTCCGAAAAATTTCATGAATTTTAATTTTTTTTAGGTTCGGTTTAGTTAACTCAGCTCAGCATACATTTTACAATAGTTTTCACACACATTCATTCAGAACACTTCAGAAACCATAAGGAATTATCACTTCCAAATTGAAACAGGTGCATTTATAAAAATATACAAAGTTTTATGGCAATTGTTTACTTCCACAGCCTCAGTTGGGGAGAAATCTCATGATACTGTATTTATTATTACTAGTTCAGGTATGGTTTGGTTAGGTTAGTTCATCCCCAGTGAAGATGCAAGGAGGTAATTTATAATAATACTAATTAAGGTTTGCTTTGGTTACTTAGATTAGTTTAGCTCCAGTCAAGATGCGAGAGGGAAATTTATAATAATACTAGTTAAGGTTTGCTTTAGTTACTTAGATTAGTTCTGCCCTAGTCAAGATATGAGCAGGTGATTTATCATATTACTAGCCTAGGTCAGGATACTCTAGTTAGATTAGTTCAGATCCATTCAAGACATGAGCGGATAATATATTTTTTATTTTTTATTCAATGTTGATTTTTTTTTTATTGTTTTGTAACTTCATTTTACTCGGGGGTGTGAAAGTAAATTTTTACATGTTTTATAAGTATTATGTAGTTTTTTTAAATTTGGTAGTATGTTTTATTTGCATTTATTTTATGGTTTTGTTTGTATATTACTGTACTGTAAATATGTATAGATTATAAACTTACTCTTGGTATCATGATAACTTAGTGGTTAATATATTGAACTTATAAGGCATCCAGCCTTAATTATATAGCTCCAACCAGTCTGCATCCACCCCCATAATGGGGATCAATAAGCGACATGTTAAACATAAGAAAGAAAAGCTCGGAACATTAATTTTTTTTTTTCAGGTATGGTGGTCCCGTAGCTCGGCGTGCAGCCATAACCATACAGAGGGCATATAGGCATTATGCCATGTACAAAAAATTCCGGTCTATTACTGCCACGGCAAAAGCCCAGGAGAAGAGATTATCCCGGCGGTTTACGGTGGACGTCCCCGAGTGGAACGAAGCTGGCCAGCATTGCAATGATGCTGAACATTTCATCCGATCTGAATTTGATCAGCTTAATAGAAATCTAAGTGCCACAGGTGAGGAAACTAGGCACCTCTTTGTTATCAGTACGGCACTTCCTTGACCACAATTTTTGCTTAGTTTATACAGTATGAACTTTGGAACCGCGGAAGTATAGTGGTTAGAGCTCTTGACTCGAGAAGTGACAGACCTAAGTGTTCACCTCCATGGAGTGTTTGGAAGGGCATCCATCCTTTATTCTCCAGCTCAGACTTGTCCATATCTACTCCCATTATGGCGAATACTTGTGGCTGATGAAATGTCAAACATATTCAGTATTAAGCTAACCTACTTCCTTTGGTCATTATACTATATAATGATTTTGTTCGATGGCATAAGTGGCCTGCAAATAGTGATATACCGGAAATTATTTTCTATTGTTTAGACATCTACTAAGGTATGGCGTTTGATGTTTCAAATTGTGATGGGAAAGGGTGTCCCACAGATAATGGAGGATAGCCAAATTTGTTTTCTGTTGATAAGGCAGCACTTTGGAAAAGTCATCAGTTATCCTCAATGGACAAGATAATATAGGAATATCAAATTTTTTTCTATGGTTATGTCAGCACTTAGGGTGATTTATCAATTATCAAGCAGTCAAGTAGGGTAATTCATCAATGGACAAGAGTCACCTTTGGAAATTCCTCACTGGACAGGGAGGCACTCAGGGTAATCCTCAGTAGACAAGCAGTCACTTACAGTAATTCCCCAATGGACAAGGAGTCATTTAGGGTAATTCCTCAATAGAGAAGGAGTCACTTACGGTAATTCCTTTGTGGAAAGGAGTCTTTTAGGGTCATTCCTCAATGGAGGAGTTACTAAGGGTAAATCCTAAATGGACAAGTCTTTAGGGTAATTCGTAATTGGACTTGGAGTCACATAGGTTAATTCCTCAGTGTTCAAGGGTTTGAAGGTACTTTTCCCAGTAATATTTCTGTTTCTGTCACAGCCCTCACAGTATAAATGAAATGTACACGACTTAATACTACATCGTATTAGTTATCTTTCTCATTTTTAAAAGTGATTAAAGTAAGATAATTTTTCCACTTGGTTGTAAGTGTTAAGTATTTAGAAATCCAGGAAAATATTCATGTAAATTAACTCAAGTTGATGGCCTGTTGTACATTTTTTGATACATTTTACCATTTTACCATTAATCACTTGTCACTGCTACACTACCGCAGTCCCCATCAAGTTTGCGCTGTTTTTTGTGTTGCAATTAGTCCCCTTTTGGATGGGGATGGACACTGACATGATGGAGATGGGAATTTGAGGTTGGAGCCCTTCCTAGTTCTCCACTGTTATGCTCCACCTCAGATTTCTTACTTCCCAAGTCAAGCGCCATAACCACTGCACTACCACATTCCCCAACAATTTTGCACCGTTTCATGTGTCACAGTTAGTCCCCTTTTGAATGAGGATGAACACCAGACATTATTAGAGATCATTTAGCAAAATCCAATCACTTCCTTCTGCCATTCCTCAAATTTTAATGTTTGACATTTTTGGATATGAGGATATATTTTTTTTCCACATCTCTTTACAATTATTATATTTTTACACTTTAAGCCATTAAAGGTTATTGCTCTCTAATGAATGCCAGAGGCAAGAGACTGATAAGATTAGAACCCAAATATATACTTAACCATGTAGCTGGAACCTAAGCCCCCTCTCCAATCACATGGACCAAATGATCTCCAGGCAATGGCTAAATTATTAGATAGACCTATAGGAAACCATCAACCACCCCAATTAATTGCCCTGTTTAATCTGTAATGACATGAGAGTGAAAGCTCAAGAATATTGATAATAAAAATATATTTATTTATAGTGTATGGAGAAGGAAGGCGTCCCGCGAGATCTTTATCCATGAGAGACACCCCTCGCACCACAGCACCAACCACAGTCGTCACCACTACCACCTCCAGAAGTCAGCAAGATAATTACGACATACACGACACTTTAGCGTCTATGAGCGACAGCTCCCTGTATTGCCATGTTTCTGCGCAGTCGCCGTTAACGCCCACTTCCACACCGACTCCGGCTCCAACGCACGTGAGAAATGGTTCAGGAGATTATCAGCCGCAACAGACAGATCTTAGTTTGTATTCATCTTCCAAAGAACTCAAATACTTTCCTTCAGAAGAGAGTGGTCTTGTAAGTATACTACTCACAGTGGCTTTATATGCAAATACAGTTTTCCCTCTTCTTAAAACAGTTTGAAATAGTACTGTTTTGAGTATGCACAGTTTGAAAATATTAAATGAAAAATAAATTTTTATAAAAGTTTTCTCCCCAGTAATGCACAGCCTCTCGCATGTTTGTTGCTAATTTGGACTATGAAAACGCGACTAATAATAAAATGACGAACTATGACACTATTTTTCCCATTAGAATAAATGTAAATTGGTTCTAATAGGTACCAACCATCCTACTATAATTTAAGAAGTTATACATGAACATATGTAAATCTTGCACTGTTTCTCTGTACTTTAATCTCATCATATGTTATCGTCATTATTGTAGTATTTCATAGTTTAAAAGCATTGCAAAATATCACATTTTGTTCTAACTAACTTTGTTTTTTGGTGAAAATTTATATGAGCACAGTATTTTGCATATAAATATACCCATTTACCATAATGATAAAGCAAATAAAAAGTAAGTACTGTATTGCATATATAGTTCCGTATACAGTATTTTGAATAAAAGAAATTTAGTTCTTTTAATAAGTTGAAATGACGTAAGGTGAGGTATTACTGTATATATGAACGAGAAATTTAGTTTAAATAATTTTTCTTTATCTTGTATGCTGACGTACTCAGTTGTATTGAATATGCCATAAAGTAAACAATATCATAATTAAAATAATTAACCCATTATTATAAGTTGCTCTTTTTCTTTGTTGAAACCCTAGGGAAGCCAAGACAGCGCCAGTATAGGAAGAGGTAATGCCATGGGTCAAAGAGGAGGAATGCGTCTAGGAGGCAAGAAGGTTCCTCCGGAAGTACCCAGAAGGTCATCTTCAATCAAATCTTGCGAGAGTGGTGGCAGTATAGATAGGTATGTTGTTGACCCACTTTTAATAAGTGATTACTGTATTCTTGTTTCATGTGTCGTTATTTGTCATTATTTTAGGGATGGTTCAGACAGGATGTGAGCAGAAATTAAGGCTGTGGGGCATAAACAGGGTAAATGGGCAAGGATCTTCTGCCTTGATAGCATATCCCTCAAAGCTCTTAGGGTGGCCTTAACTGTAACAAGAGAACCTGTCCATAGATCTTCTGTGAGTTGCTTTAGAATAATATAGAAACTCCGGGGAAATTCAGTATTACAGTACATAGCAACAACTGGATTGTAATCTGGCTTCTGCTTAATTCCCTGTCTCCTGGCCATGCATTTTTGAGCGTCACTAGTACTGTTATCAGACTTATGTGTGATTCCTCCCTCATTCATTTTCAGTTGCTCCCTTTGTCATGCAGTAAATATAAGGTTGAATATTTTCACTTTCTCAGTTTAAGATTCAGTAGAATGTGTACTGTATTCCTGGAAGAAAATGAGTCGTTTTCCTGGAAGAAAATGAGTCGTTTTCCTGGAAGAAAGTGAGTCGTTTTCCTGGAAGAAAATGAGTCGTTTTCCTGAAAGGACATGAGTCGTTTTTCTTCCCCCATCATCAACTTTTTAATTCTGGATTTTTTTTTCCCATTTTTGTCACTTAATTTCCTTTATTGCTGTGGACACGGACAGCTTGGAGGTGGGGAATTAAGCTTGGATGCCCCTCATAATATCCAGAAGTGTGCTTGAACACGAGTTTGTCACTGCCTGAGTCAAGCACTATAACCACTACTCTACCATGATCCTTTTTTTTTTACTGGAATAAATATGATTTTTTTTTTAAGTTTGTCTTCTTTGTATCCTGTACAGTATTTCTGTCTGATTTTTATTCCAGCGCTGCTGCTCTTTCCACGGCTAATCACCGAGTGCATTGCCATCCTCCATCTCTTACTCCTCCTTCGTCTACGCCTTCGTCCCTTACCTCGGAAGGAGGGCATAGCGAGAGAGGAGCTCTTAGGAGGTTAGTTCTCTTTACAACTCTTCTTAGAGGGAGTCCTTACATTAGATGATAGAGGAGAGATATTATAATATGCTTATGTATATGACATGTTTGTATTTTGGTATTCCTCAAGGAGTTAGTTTACCCATATTGCAGTTTGGCTACTATTTCCATATATTTGTAAGGGGGTGGTTGAGCCTAAAAACACACTCACCTGCTTCAAATATTCCTCGATCACTCCTTTTAGCTCCTTGGGGATAGAGGGCTGCCACAATTCCTCCCCACCATCCTGTTTTGGTAATCCACTGGGTAGGTGAAGTAACCTCAAATAATAATTATGGTGAATGCAGGGTTAATAATGTAGAATGTATAATGATGACTAATTTCCCTGGAAATAAAGTTTTGGATGTATAAACTGTTGTAATTTGAGATTTTTATTCCTCTTTGATTGATGTAGAAAAGCTGTTAAAATAAGTCATTCTACTTTTAAGGTAAACACAGCTTGTGCCACTCTAGTCTTTTGTACCCTTACCTAACTTAGCCTCACCAATCTAAGCCAACCTAAACTAATTATCATTCCATGAGGATTCATAAATAACATTATTAATTATAGGTCATTAAAAAGTATTTTTCATTAACACGGAGGTTTTAATGTGATGCCCTGCTGATCGTAATTCTCTTATTTGTTATTTTCTCATTTTAGATCCGCTGACAATGGCTCATTATCAAGCGTACAGTCTTCGGGGTCCGACTCCTCGCTCTCGCAATCCACCTCCGACCGTGCGACTCCGTTATCGACGCACGATCAGCCAGATAACACTGACTACCATCCAACGTCTCCAATATGGAAACGCAAAAATCAAGTAAGGTTTTTTTGTGCTTGTATGGAGAGAGTTTTCTCCTTTTTGTGCATTAAATTCATAAAAGAGTCCTTTTAGAATTTGTAGTCTTTTAAAATTTGTAAAATTGCAATGGTAATCCTTGGTTTTGTGAATATTTTTATTATTTTATTGAATATCTGCTAGATCTTAAGAGAATTGAATTAAGTTTTTGTATACATTTGCTCAGCTATGCTGATATAGTCCATTTATTTGTTTACAATCTGGGAAGGTTTTCCTAGTATTGTGTATAAAATAGACGTAAATAATTTAAACGTTTATAAATTTGTTATCTTTAAAGGTAATTGTACATCAAAGAAAGATATCGAATTTAAACTTTAGAGTATAATAGACTGTTGTGTATATTACTATAAGGAAAATCTTTCCTGGTCTCAATTTATATGATTTATACGCCCTTCGCTAGAGTTTCCTGCCTTTGCATGCTATAGTTTAACTAAACAGAAATAAATTCTAACCAAGGTTTTAAACTCTTGTATATATTTTTGCACGTGAAAATTCACTTATGATGTTTCGAATGGTATATATAAAAAAACACACAGATACTGTACTCTGTTTGCTTAAAAGCATTTACTTTAATAAAAATTATAAAAGGTTTATGTTAAAACACATTAAATAAGTCTCATTTGAAATAATACTTTTGTTTCTATATTCGTAGATGTTTTAGTGGATTCTCACCCCTTAAATATCTTATTCATTTTCTTAGTTTTTATTTGAGATCTGATTTCTCAAATGAAGCTTTGTTAAATTGCTCTTGTCAAGTGACTGCTTTTTTTTATGTATATATGAAGCTGGCGTGCCATTGTGGGCTTCATTTGAAGCCCACTTAGGCACTGAGCTTCATTTTAGAAAGAGGAAGCTGGGCATCTTTTCAAGGTCACCGTGTGTAGTCAGGAGTACAGACAGGTATCTCCTAGACAGTTCCCCCCCCAGACAACTGTCCCACAGAGCAATTGCCCCTTGGATTCTCCAATAAGGAGAATTGTTTAGTAATAAGGTTTAGATTAGGTTAGGTTAGATTAGAATTGACACTGTAGGAGATTTTAATTTCAGATATAGAAATTGAAATAAAAGCATATATTTTGGGGGGATGTCCAGGGGCATTTGTCCTGGGGGGCAGTTGTCCTAGTACTGCGTAGTCCATCAGCGGGACCGTACTTGATCCGCCAAGTCTGTGTCGCTTAGGTAAGCTAAAACTTACGTTTTAAATGATACGTGTAGTTTATGGAGGCCTCACGATTCCACCAGCAGATGAGCACGAGCGAAGTGATCTATGACGACAAGCGACTGAGCAACATAAGCGAGAATTCGGAAGATTCCCTGCAGTCTCATTCCTCTGAGGGCATGACATACTCTCAAACCATACCCTCACAGATACCACATTCAGCACGCTACGCCCATGCCCAATATAACCACACGCCTCACATGACTAAGGTAGAGTAAATAACATATGTTCACTTACAATATTGGTGTTTTGGTACAGAGTACACAATGAAAAATGCATACTAATATAATTTTAATGTGTTCGGGTATAGAATTGGTGTTTTGGTACCAGCTACAGAAGTTGTGCAGTCTAATATTATTTTAGTTCTTATGGGACTACTGTGAGAAGGGCTTCGATAGCAGTCCACGACTGTGTACCCTGCTTGTCTTGAAATTCGACTTAAATGGGAACAGGGGAGTCCTTTCTTTCCCTGTGTTAATCTTGGCACATAACATTTGCCAGGGGAAGTGATGATAGGCAGGGTACGGTGAATCCCTGGTACCTCCTTTCTTTCGTTACAGTTGTGCTCACCTTACTGAGTTTAGTGCTCAATGTCATTTTGCTTGTTTATTCATCATCTCAAGCTAGATATGTTGTAAATAAAGGGTTTGGATGGGTCATATGGATAGAGTATAAGACTGTATGACCTAAGGATGGATCTTATAGGTACAGTATAGGACTGTATGACCTTGAAGGGTTTGGGTGGGTCATATGAATAGAATATAGGACTGTATGACCTAATTGAAGGATCTGGATGAATCATATGGATAGTGTTTAGGACTGTATGACCTAATTGAAGGGTCTGCATGGGTTATTCGGATAGAGTATAGGACTGTATGACCTAAACAAAGGGTTTAGATGGGGTCATGTGGCTAGAGTATAGGACTATATGGCCTTATTGCTGTAGATGAGCTACAGTGCTTTCTAATACTATACATATTAATTTTACTACAGTATTTATAGAGATTTGTCCTGGTACGTAATGAGCAGTCGATATTTGGCAAAAAGAGAGAATTGCATATTGATATAAGTACTTTATAGACATTAAAGATGATATCATTATTTGAGTTTAGCTAGCAATACACTTGCTATATAGAGTATCCTAGATGTTTATCGTGCTCTCAGATATGTGAAGATTTTGTACCATGCCAGTGATCATAGACTATCATAGGTCACTTGGATAATCTTTTGCACTATATATTGCAACTGACAAACGTCCGATTGTCATTTGCCTGACATGGACAACCACCCAATAGGGACAATAGCCATAGGTTAGGTTAGGATATAATAGGTTATAAAAACAGTTGGAAAATTTTTTATTGGGCACTTGTACATTGGGGATATTGGCATTTGGGCTGTGTTGGGCAGCTGACCCAGAACCTGTTTTAAGCATAGACTGTTCATGTATAGTTGTATACTCACTAAGCCTGCTGAGTAAGAAGAGATTACTCAATTCTCATCCCTAAAGTGGTATGCTCTGGCATTATTATGCTCTGAGGTACCAATGAGTTTAGTAGCTATTTTGTGAACCTTTCGTAGGGATTTATTTTACGTGTCTATTGTGAATGTGTTTGCCAGGGTTCTTTTTGAGAATGGGATAGCTATATATGTTAAATTTGGCATAGAGAGATATAGGCAGTACTCGCTGTGTAACTTATTTATGAAGTACGTACATCTTTTTTATGTTAGAACACACACGAGAAAAATTTAAAGATTTGTCACTAAAGACCTTTGCCTCCCTAATTAAGAAAACAAAAGTGAGTTTTTTTTATTTCACTAGCACCTGTCCTGCATGTCTAGAGATTCAGTTTTAGAATTGCACCTCTTGTAAACTTAGATAAACTAGATTTTTCATTTTGCTTTTCGAGTTTCATTTACTTGCATATGTAGTTTTGATTTTATATATCGTATTAAGGCATATGAAGTGGAAATGTATTTTGTATACAAAAGCGATAATGCTCCTTATAAGGGGGTGGCTGAAAATAAAGAGGGAATTCCCATTCCCCTCACTCCACCTCATTTCGTCTACTTCTTCAACATGCAGGGGAACACAGAGGAGGTATTCTTGCCCCTCCCCTCATGCTATATATATTTGGTTCGACCTCAAGGATGTTCGTGACTAGAATCATTGCCATATGAAGACATGAGACATCTTGCTGTGTGTATGATTTCATATAATGTTTAGTTCCCCAGCTTCAACATGTCTATGTATTGGTATGATCGGCGTGCAGGTATGCGATCGAGAAGGATTTGTAAGGGCTCTGATGAATTATCGTAATAATGTTCAAAGGACTTTAGAGAGAAGTTTCCTTCGCTTAATCTTATTAATTGCCACCTCTCTGAAATGTTTTCTAATCGCAGCCTCTCTGTAAGGTTAATCCCGGCTTCTCTGAAATTTCTTTCTTGCCACAAAACAAGTGATTAAAAAATGAAAGATAGGCATGCTTTGGTTAAGTCCTGGTGCCTGCTTTCTTTAGCTTTAATTGTGGCCTTCCTGCAGACTTACTCCACAGAATATGGCATCATGTGCAAAAAAATATATATATTTATATATTTGAAATTTTTCTTTGAATTTATAATTTTTTCCTCTTTTTTTTTGAGCTATTGAGGATTGATATTTTAATAAGAAAATGTCTTAATATCAGCAAACAATAAATAGTTTTGTTTTATGTGTTTAGAATTGGCCAGTCTGCTACTGATCTGGGTATGTTTGGGCTTTGTAATGTACATAGCGTGTGAGAGTGAGAAACAAGTACGGACACAAGATTTTTTATTTATTATTGTTTATTCAAGTTTTACAGTTTTTGAGTTAATGTTCCCATTTGACGATCTTTCCGTCTTCGTTCCAGGTCCCAGAAGTCGTCAGAAAGAGACAGTATAGGGTGGGCTTGAATCTATTCAACAAAAAACCCGAGCGTGGCGTGAGCTACCTCATAAACAGAGGTTACCTGGAGAATTCGTCTCAAGCGGTGGCCAAGTTCCTCTTAACTCGGAAGGGTCTCAGCAAACAGATGATTGGAGAGTATCTGGGTAACCTTCAGAACAACTTCAATATGTCTGTTCTAGAGTAAGTACACAATAATGTGTTTTTTGTAGTTTACATTACTGAATTTTTTGTAATAGTTTATTTATATTTCATCAGATTTTAGACTCTTCTTTCTCTGCGTCTATTTCCACTTCTATGTGGGGTCGATGTTTTTGACAGTTCATATTATTCTGAGTCTCTGCTTTTTATTAGAGGGATCGTTTGCTCTGTTACATCGTCAGTAGGCTGGGGACTGCCGCAGCATAGTGTTTGGATGTTCGGCTCATGATGTGATAGACCATTGTTTGAGCCCATGGTGGGGCAATAGGAAGGGGATCCAGTCTTGATTCCCCAGCTTCAGTCTGTCTGTGTCCACCCCACAAGTAGAGACTAATAGTGACACATAAAACGTAAAAAAAAATATATATATATATAGCATAATAATCTCGTTTTATGTATCGTTATTACACCCCATTATTGGGATGGACACAGTTTGGCTTGGGAATTAGGGCTGGATGCCCTTCCTAGCAACTCAGGGTGGGGTTAATTGCAGGTCTATCAACTCCTGAGTTGAGGATTTTAACCACTTTGCAAACGTGGTCCCTCCGTACAAAGTCCTAAAGAAAATAATAATATAATTTTAATATATATTTTAAAGTGACTTTACAGTATTTATATAATTTTGTATTATTTGAGGTGTATTTATGTATTTATTGCTTTAGTTAATTTTAAAGAGAGCTTAAAGTAATGGAAAGCAGGTGTATCGCACTTCCCCCACCGCCACCATGCTCCTTGGGGCATCCATAGGGTAAATGGGTAAGGATTATGTTAAATAATCCTTCCTTGCAACTCAGGGTGGGCTTAATTGCAGGTCTATCAACTCCTGAGTCGAGGATTTTCACCACTTTGGTACCGTGGTCCCTCCGTACAAAGTCCTAAAGAAAATAATAATATAATTTTAAAAAATATATATTTTAAAGTGACTTTACAGTATTTATATAATTTTGTATTATTTGAGGTGTATTTATGTATTTATTGCTTTAGTTAATTTTAAAGAGAGCTTAAAGTAATGGAAAGCAGGTGTATCGCACTTCCCCCACCACCACCATGCTCCTTGGGTCATCCATAGGGTAAATGGGTAAGGATTATGTTAAATAATCCTTCCTAGCAACTCAGGGTGGGCTTAATTGCAGGTCTATCAACTCCTGAGTCGAGGATTTTAACCACTTTGCTACCGTGGTCCCTCCGTACAAAGTCCTAAAGAAAATAATAATATAATTTTAAAATATATAGATTTTAAAGTGACTTTACGGTATTTATATAATTTTGTATTATTTGAGGTGGATTTATGTATTTATTGCTATAGTTAATTTTAAAGAGAGCTTAAAGTAATGGAAAGCAGGTGTATTGCACTTCCCCCACCACCACCATGCTCCTTGGGTCATCCATAGGGTAAATGGGTAAGGATTATGTTAAATACCCAGAAGTTCTTTATCATAGATTCTTTTATTAAGTTATACTTGTGGAGTGGAAGAAAGTGCTCTACCCTCTTGTGGCCTGCAGGTCATAGAAGGCAAGTAATTGGGTATCTCTGGTGGTAGGGCTTAAAAAATTTTATTCAGTAGGCATCAGCTATGAGGGATAGAGGAGCAAGGGGCTGGAAGTTCCTTTATCCTTGAATATTTCTTTTCTTGCTTTGAAAGAGCAGATAGAAGTAGCAAGGATAGGCTGGGTATGTTGAAGTTCTGGTACCTCAAGTCTTTTGTTACGGTTCTGACAACTTGCAAGTTTGGCAATATATTGTGTCTCGTATCCACAAAATTAAAATACTGATCATCTTTTTATGGGGTCTTTCGATATGAGTTAGCTGTCTTCTGCAGATTTTCTTCTTCTTGCTGAGATAGTAATAGAATTAAGAGCCACAACTGTTAGTATTTGTGCAGTACTGCTATGCAGTGATTTCTCATCTCAAGCAAATTTTAAATATTTCGGTATTAAACATACAGGGACAATGAGGGACAGGGTAAGATTAGGTACAGTGTAATATGATGGATATAGTAAGATGAAGGTTAGTGTAAGATGAAAGGCAGTGAAAGATGAGGTATAGTGCAAGATGAGGGATTGTGTAAGATGATGGACGTTGTAAGATGAGGGACATTGAAAGATGTGGTTAGTGTAAAATGAGGGACCACATTACTTCTTTGGTAATGGCTCTTTCCATTTTTATTTGTGTGTGTATATCTACTTCCTATCTTTTCTAGTCTCTGCTCCTCTAGTTAAGTGAAAGCCTTTCTTCATCAGACTTACTTTCTTCTCACAGATGTTTTGCACAAGAAATAGATTTGTCTGGAATGCAGGTAGACGTAGCATTAAGAAAGTTCCAGACTCATTTCCGAATGCCGGGCGAGGCACAAAAAATCGAGCGTTTGATGCAGGTCTTTGCACAGCGTTATTGCCAGTGTAACCGAGACATTGTGGCCAAATTGAGGGACCCTGAAACTATCTTCGTTTTAGCGTTTGCAATTATCATGCTAAACACTGACCTGCACACAGCTTCCATGAAACAAGAAAAAAGAATGAAAATAGAAGACTTCATCAAGAACCTTAGAGGTAAGTTTATAAAGAGTGTTTTTTGTCTTCATATTTTTTTCTCTATAATTTTGATTTTTATTTTATTTATTTTTATATATTTTGATGACTTGAAATGTGTCACCAGTCTGTGTTCCAGCTTATATGAACATTAACAGCATATGAAATAAGAGAAGAAAATTCTTAGAATTAACTATATAATATATATTTAGTGTTGCTGAAGAACAGACTTGCATAAGCTTACCTATTCCTCTAACGACTTACCAATTTATAGTTGTACTTGTTAATCATATTTAATATGTATATTATTTCCTCCTTTTTGGTGCTAGAGTAAGAATGCTTGTTTGGTGTGAATAGCTGAACATAGTTCAATATGTCTTATGGAAAAAGTTCAACAACACTACTGCACATTCATTAACAATATCATTACTTGTAAACTATGATATTTGCTAGTATTTCTTTTCTTCGCCTTTTGAAATACTGTGAAATTGATAAACCTCTAGTCTTGAACCCATCAAGCCAGTGGAAGCTACAGAATTATATTAACAGATACCAATATACCTCCCCTACATAATATAGCTCTGTGATATTATGGGTATCCATACTGAGAATCTCGGTGTTACTTTTACAGGTATAGATGACGGTTATGATATAGAACGTGAGATGCTAGAAGGAATGTACCAGAGAATCAAGGCGCAGGAGTTCAGAACTGGTCACGATCATGTAACCCAAGTTTTGAAGGTGAGTTGTTTACATGCGAGCTCTTATTTGGTAGTAGTTGCTTGAAGACTTCTATCTTTGTATGCACTATATATTGTAAGAGGGGGTAATAAAGATAGGGAGTCTTCATTTTTTGGCTTCTCCCAGTGATAATTGCCACTATGGAGCACTCATCTGCATATCGCCCTATCTTCTGAGTCCTATTCAGTAACATCACACACCTTCTTGTCCTCCTCCACATCATTAAACCACCTCCTTGGCCTACCTCTCCCTCTCCTGTCTGGTCACTCCATTGTAAGCATCATCTCCTAACATACTCCTCACCCCTCTTCAGCACATGCCCAAACCATCTCAGTCTTGCCTCCCTCACCATTTCCCCAAACTGTCCTACTTGCTCTGTCCCGCTAATATGCTCATTCCTTATCCCGTCTATCCTGGTTGTGCCCAGAGAAAACCACAGCATTGTCCAGATGTATCGCATAAGTGCAAAAAAGGATTTTCATAACTCTGTAGACAATACAGGTAGTGCCCACTTATGACCGGGTTTATTTTGACCAACTGGTCGTAATCCAGGGTCTCCTTGTATACAGAACTTAAAATAATATTCTCTGCATGGTGTAAGAATTTAATGAAATGAGAGGGAGAAGGCGTTAATCACTCCATCCCGGATGTTATTTTGCTAAGCTTAAAGCATAAATTGCTATACTATTATAGTCGTGGCCATTCTGCTAGTTCTGGCATTTTGGCATCATGTATGGCAAAAGAAAAAGTTTATTTGCTGATTATTGGCAAAGTCTGTGCTAGTTTTGCGCTCTTTATTTTAATTATAGAAAAAAATCTCATTATATACATATTTTTTTTTCTTTTTTAGGTACAACAAACTATGGTTGGAAAGAAGCCCAACCTAGCATTGCCTCATCGTAGATTAGTCTGTTATTGCCGACTGTATGAGATTCCCGACGTAAGCAAAAAGGAAAGAGTAGGAGTTCATCAACGAGAAGTCTTCCTATTTAACGATCTTCTAGTTGTAACAAAAATTTTCTCCAAGAAGAAAAGTTCTGTAACCTACACTTTCCGACAAAGCTTTCCCCTCGCTGGCCTTTCTGTTTCTACCAAGGAAGTGCCATGTAAGTATTTATTTATTGTAGCTCATTGGGTGCATGCAGCATATCAGTGGAGCAGGGAAGAGAAAGTGCAAGAAGTAAGGATGAGTGGAGAATAGATTATGAATAGTTGTTGCAGTTCAGAGGGATTTCCTCGCACTTGCTCGGTGCTGGAAAATGAGATGAAGTTGTTGGGGTAAACCAACTATGACTGTCATGCCACACGTCAGAATGTTTTAGCACATTTATCCTGTGGGTAACCCAAGCAGAGGTGAGAGGGACATAGGGTGACCCTCTAACCTCAAGGAGGTATGAAGGGTGATTATGTTATATTGGCATCTTGTGATCGTGTGTGCTTTAACTTGGCCACCCCCCTTAGAAGGGGAATTACAGCAAATGTCAGTGTATGATGCAGTTCTTAGGTTGATGCTTTTGAGCATCAGAGCACTTTGTGTTCCCACTACAATATGTAAAGGGCTTGTATTCTCCACATTTAGGCATAGCCACAGAATCGCAGACCTATTTTCAGGTTTGATATACTTAAGCGCAGTCATTTTGGCACTGCTCTGTGGGTGCTAAACCCATATTGACAACAACCCTTTTGGCTAGTGCTAAAATTTTTGTATATTTACATAAAATATACAAGTACGTTACCCATTCTCTGCTTAGAGATTGTACATCTGGTCAGCGACCATTAATGGTCAAAGTGTCTGCATATAAAGTTTGTACATTTAAACTTCTAATTATTTAAAATAAATATATTTATTACTTATATATTTTTTATAGATTATCCATATCTTATGGAAGTTCGCCAGCGAGTAGACAACAAACTTCTGATAACCTTCAATGCACGTAACGAGCACGACAGAACCAAATTTTGCGAGGATCTGAAAGAGAGCGTCTGCGAAATGGATGAGATGGAGAATCTGAGAATCGAAGGCGAATTAGAGAGACAGAAGGCTTCATTAAGAGTGTCCAGACCAAACTCCACGACAGAGAACAGGGACTCTGGAGTTGCGGACATGGAACTGATGACGACCAACGAAAAGAACGGGACGCTGAAATCTGATTCAACGTTGAAGAGATCAGCACTTAGCAATTCTTTATTGGATATTCATGAAGCTGGTAAGTTTTTTTTATCACAATGAGTTTGTAGGCAGATTATGGCTTTAAAAAACATAGCAGAAGTTGGGGCAGTAGACTATCTATAGATATTAACCCTTAAGTTAGTTCATACCACTGAATCTAATAGGTTATTAGGTTGGTCGTCTTTGCATATTAACCCTTAAGTTAGCTCATACCACTTCAATATGTATCAAACCAATGGTGTTTAGGTAGGTCGTCTCTACATGTTAACACTTACGTTAGTTCGTACCTTATCAAAATGAATCTAATCAAAGGTGGTGTATAGGTAGGTTGTTGCTATGTATTAACCCTTAAGTTAGTTTGTACTACTGAACATCAAAAAGCTCCTAACCAGAGGTGTCCAGTTCTTTGGAATATATATATTATCCTAGGAATGTTGGAGGGGGTGATATACCATACTAGTTCTATAGCGTAATCCTTAAAGTTAGTTTGTACTGCATCAAAGACCTTCTAACCAAAGTTTTTTAGTTCTTGGAAATTTTTACCTTCTTGCAATATATGAGGCAGTAATTTACAATACCAGTTCTTTGAAATAATCGTTAAGTAAGTTCGTACCACGTCCAAAAGCCCCAACCAAAGGTGTTCAGTAGTATCCTAGCAGTATTATGAGGTGGCAGTATACCATACTAGTTCTTTAGAATAATCATTTAGTTCATACCACAACGAAGACCTACTAACCAAAGTTGCTAAGTTCAATATTTGAAGTGGTAATATACAATACAAAGTCTTTAGAATAATCCTTAAGTTAGTTTGTACCACATTGAAAAGCACCTAACCAAAAGTGTTTAGTTCTTGGGAATATTAATTTTATTTTACCCCAACACTGCGAGGTGTTAGGAAGGGCATCCAGCCTTAATTCCCAGCTCCAAGCTATCTTTGTCCTCCCCCATAATGGGGACTAAGAGTGACGTATTTTTATAAGTTATATATATATATATATATATATATATATATATATATATATATATATATATATATATATATATATATATATATATATATATATATATATAATCTTAGCATGAGGATACTTTAGTAAAGGACTGATATTCATAACTATACACATTAGCATACATAGAAGATTTTAAAATTAGGATTAACAGTTGAAATAGAAAGAGAAGAATAATTTTAATTTCTGGGATTATCAGGACTAAGTTATCTTAGTAATGCATTTTTAGATAAGGTATATGGTAGTATTTTTGCACATTTCCATCAACACTAAAAGTATAATTGTGTATAAAGTAATCTACTGAACATTCTGATATAGCTGCTTTTAAAGTTGATTGTGAAGTATATAACCCATTTACAAGCCCTTTTCTAGGTAGAAATGTTGTTTGTATATGCAAAATGTAGGTTAATTTATTATTGTGTAAGCCTATTCTGGTTAACCATATTAATTTAGTTTTTTAAGTATTTTTGCACAGTACTCTTTTCTTGTGAACTTTGGCCCCAACGCACATGTACCACCATCCACCTCCACGTACCGCTGCTAAACCACCCCTGCACGTATGGTACCATTCGTACCATACACATGTAAGATACTGTATAACATGTATCCAGGCGTAATGACTCCAGTACTTTTACGCTGTTGAAGATATTTGCACTTAATATCATGCCGTAGCACTGCTTTTTGTACTTTACGCGTTCAACGATCTTTGTTTGTTCTAAATTGCAAAAATTACCGAGTATTGTTTGTCGTAAGTACATTGTAGTCCGCAAAGTAACGACTGTAGTTGACTGTAATTGGCCTTGTTAGAGCTGTCTCGTCTCGAGCAAAATTAATAACAACTGCTACATTTATAAAATTGTGTATATTGTTAAAATCTTCTAATCAGGACATTATAATATGAATGTAAATTAAAATAAATTAAATTGCAATTTTGCAATGAATACATTATAATATTGTAAATATGTAGTACATGATGATTTAGAAGTGGTAAGGTGAGTTTACTGATGTGGTTGACAGAAGGTGGTCGGTCATTGCGTCGGGGCAGCGTGGGATCCTTGGATTCTGGCATGTCCGTGTCGTTTCAGTCCACTAGTGCCTCCAACGAGACCTCTCCGGCTGGGAGTTCACATCCATCGCTTCCGTTCGTTTCCTCATCCCAAGTGGACGTCCAGCTGAACAATCTCAGACGCACTTTTACCTCCAATTCTTCCTTCTTGGGCCAGCTGTTTCGTCCGCGGAGATCCTCTCGTCCCGATGTATCCTCGGCTGGCGTGGAGGTGTGAAATAACAGAACGACTCTCTTTGTTCTTGTCGAAACGGCATTGACAGAATGAACGAATCTAGGGCAGAAGTCAGGTTGTATCTAGCCATATTCTAGTCTTTCATATGTACATGTAACAAGCATTCCAGATGGAGTATCGAAAAGAATATGATTACAGTGAGTAGCGGCCCAGACCATCTGTTCTCCAGAGCGAAATCCCGAGTACGTCATACTGTGTATGTTGTACGAAAGGTATTACCGGTACTTATGTAAGTTATAACCGTTGTAATGAACCAAACTTAACAGTGCCATTTAGTCAAATGTAGTCACATATATAAATATATAACCCACTTGTAATATATTCTGTATATAAGTCATGTTATAAAATAATAATCTGTAATATATTACCCCACAGTGAACATCCCCCTGCTCTTTCCCCTCACAAGGCATTTTAGCGTAGCAAAGACTGCTAGTCCGATTATTCAGGATGTCGCTGAAAGATTCAGAAAGATTTTGCGTGTAGATTTAAATATAATTTTTAATGACGTTCGTGTGAACAACTACTCTTGGAAAGGCTGCGGCAAGGTACGGTTTAGTTGGACATAAATCGTACACTTCCATTTTAGGTCAAGAAGAAAAAATATATAATTCAGATTTCTAGTCTAATATTTGTTACTTATATTTCTGATGCATCATAGGAAATTATTATTATTATTGTTCCACTAACTAGACATTGTGGGGTTACGCGTAAAACGTTGTACATACAGGATATAAATTGTTATTATTTCTTCAGCTTGATTATACAGGCTGTCTTTTTATGACGAATAAAGATTATAAAGCACGTGTTCGTGTTTTCTTAACTGTTGAGGAAATGGTTTAATCCACTGATTTCAGGTTTTCCGTCATATTGAAGACACATTCTTGTATCTTTGGGATTCGCTACGAAGGAGGTAACCCTCATTCGGAGCTTGTAAGTATACTTATGAGTCTTGTTAGTAGCTTGTGGGATGTTTTGAAAAGGTTAAATCCTTGTAGTATACAAAACACTGGTGATAATATAGAACTGACCCACTGACAGGGCCTGTAAAAGCCTTGCAGCAGATAAACTAGACTCTTCCAGTAAAGGAATACTGTTTTATGTCACAATCAGTCCCCATTCAAATGGGGGTGGACACAGATATGCTGGAGATGGAAGATTAAGCTGGATGCCCTTCCTAACTCCCTGTGATGGGCTTCCATGTTTACTCTACCATTGAGCTACTAGACCATTCCAATGGCAAGTAAATACTGTATTGATAATACATTGCCCAAAATTTAAAAATATATATCGAGTAAATAAAGTGAATTCTGTAAAATTTACAGACAAGTAAATTGCCCTTAAGTGGCTGAAAAACAGGGTTTGGTATGTTTTGGCACTACCATTTTAGGTGCTGGCATTGGGTACTAAACCCATTTTTGGCGACAACCCATGCCTGATGCTAAACTGGATGCTAACCTACTAATCTGTAAAGAATGAATGGTACCAAAATAGTCTTGCCAAAATGTCAGCCCCCAAACAGCATCACCCAGTCGTATCATTCCGGTCAAAACACGAGTAGGAAAACAAGCTACAAATACAGTGTCATATATAATATTACATAAGTTAGCAACATTTATGCCATCATTTGATTATTAGTAACATGAAACGCATACATCACATACTCGTCCACAAAGCTTCGTAGATTATTCACCCGTGTTCTGTACGGTCCACAAAGTATCGTAGATTATTCACTAGTATTCTGCACTACAATCAACATATACTCCTTATCTGGAATGAAAGAAAAGAAAGAGTATTAATTATTTTCTGAGTATTATCCCTATTGCTTGGAGAATCCTCTGTGGAGCATTGGGAAGGGCATCTAGCTTTCAATCCCCAGTTCCAACCAGTCTGAGTTTACCCCCCATAATTGGTTGGAAAAAAAGTATTCTGGCCTTATATTTCAAGACTAATCCGAAGCAACTAAAGGAGATAGGGAAGTGAGAATCTGGAAACCATTCCTGGGCATGGTCAATTAGACCCCTGCTGTATTATTTCTTCTGTCATGATTGTGGCTACCCTACTCTCTAGCAAGATGTTGTATAATGATGCATTGTCTTGTGGGACACAATTAGTTCCAATTAAAAGAGGGTGGACACATGTTGGACCTGGGGGAGAAAGGCTTAATATCCTTCTCAATGCCCCTTGGAGGGATTAAACTTGCATTAAGTCACTTCTTGCCTAGCGCACTCTACCACTGAGCTCCTGAGGCAGAAAAGAGTACATTTAAAACTAGAGTCAAACAATATAATAACATCTGGGTACCTTACCAGGTCATCAGGTATATTAAGAGGTTTTTCTAAGCTGGGAATGATGCAAGAGAACCTCCTCATACCCTACCCAACATTGAAATTTTCCACTTGAGTTTAACGGGATGTTACGAACCCAGCATACCCACAACACTGCTATCAGTTTTTTTGAGGAAAGATGATTAATTCAGAAAAGATTATTATACTAATTGACTTTCATCCTTAGAAGCGGGTGATGTACGTGTGTTGTGGCCAAAAGGAAGACGGGTGATGTGATTACTGAGGCTGCATGCCCTTCCTAACATCCCGCCGTTGGCTCAGTCTAGGGTCTGTCACCACCCATGATTTAAATTACTTATGAGAGTACATAATGATAATTTTTTACCCTTATCACAAGCCATGCACTAGATCCTTTTCCACCCTATATGCCACACACAATGGCATGTGCACTGAACCTACTTTTGAAGGTAAATATTATTGAATGGACACCACTATCGTTTCCTCCTTAATATTCATGTGGTTCTTGCAAAGAGGAACTCTACGAGACACTCAAAACCTCCTGGGAGAATCAAGCACAAATGGAAAGCTACATCAGTATAATACAGTGTTGTGAAAGAAAGTATGATTTCTATACAATTAAGGTATTAGATGGGGAGTACGAAACTTGTCAGCTGTGCAGGGAAAACCTAACATTGCGCTGTCCTGACCAGTCCTATTTAAGTTTGAAAGCCCTTCAGTTTTAGTATACAGTATATCTATCTACATAGGGGAGCATATTCCCCCTTATAAGGGGGGAGGCTGAGTCAAAACAAAAACCTTTACTCTGGTAGAAAAATACAAAGGAGTGTCTTCCCAGTCCCCTTGCTCTGCCCCATTTATATCAGCTTTTACGACATGCAGGGGAACACAGAGGAAATATTCTTGCATCCTCCCATCAGGGGAATCATAAGAAGTAACTAATGAATATCAAAAATAAATTTTTTGTACAAAATTACAGAAACTTTATGTTCCTATTATACCTCTATTTTTTGGAAGGCTAAGCAATTTAAATCTCCTTGAGGAAGAGGGGCAAGAATACTTCACCTGTGTTCTCCTGTATGTCATAAAAGTCAACTAAATGGGGAGGAGCGTGGAGATTAGCAATCTTTTTCTTTGTATTTTAGTCAGCCCCCCCCCCCTGTAAAGAGGAACATGGCTCTCGTATATAGATAAGACAACCACGTTAATATGAGAAGAAAATACCGATGTCTTTTGCTTGGTAACCCTTGTTCACTCATCAGGTTCACTGAGTAAATTATCTAATGCATGAAATCTATCATGGAAGACTATCCTGGCATGTTTGGCTCCTATAAAGGGGTGATGGTTTTCACCCCATCCTTTTTATGTGAAATTAAAACAATAATATTTGGGTTAATAATTTCTCTGACAAAATTAAATTTTTACATATGTATACAATGGTCGCAATCCCCCTTGTAAGGGGGTGGCTGAGTCAAAGCACACATAGTTACCAGAATCTACATTTATGTTGCTAAAGTCTCATAATTGCCAGAACCAAACATATCTTGATCAATCCTCATAGATCCTTGGGGATAATGGGCAACCACAATTCCCCCAACCAACCTCCTTGGAGTATTCACAGGGTAAATGGGCAAGGATCTTCTGTCATAATTTTTTATACCATACTTTCTTTTTAAACAAAATGTTACTCTAATTCTTCACTAGCCTTAAATGCCAAAATTTCCCAAAGATCGACCAGATATTATTCCCGAACTGATGTTTTATGTTAATATATTTCATTTATTACTTCAATTTTTAAAGGACTGTTGTAGTTCAGTGGTTAGAGCACTCGAGTTAGGCAGTTGCAGACCCAAGATCAAGCCCACTTTGGTGTAAATTTGCATATTTGTTGTTAGATATTACTTACTGCCTGTGCTTTTGGTTTCATTAATACTTTTGTTTTGGTTTTGTATCACCAAATTTTGGGCAGTATAATCTGTCCCTATGTTAATATGACAGATGGCATGATGATGGGAATAGGGGTGTTAAGAGATCAGAGGTTTGTGCATATAGTGGGAATGAGACGAGACTGAGGGGAGTGTTTTGGAAGTTATCTGAAATATTTTCTGCTGCTTCCTTGGCCAGAGTTGGTTCATTTGATTACTCAGGTCAATCTTCTTGTTCATAGTGGTCTCCTTGACACTGATTTATATCTTATTTTTCTGGAGCAGTTTACAAGGTGGGTAGTGAATTTTATGTCTTTGCATTTCACACCCACCTTGCGGTGTTTCAAAGGGTATCCAGCCATAATTCCCCAGCTCCAACCTTAATGTGTACCCCTCAAAATAGGGTTTAAGAGTGACACATAATACTAGAAAATACCTCATTATATCACATCTGGGACAATTTCAAAACAAAGATCTTTAGCTGACTACCACAGGCTCGGAGTAGAGAGTACCACACACTTGGTTCAAATTCCGCCAAATTTGGGTTTTGTTAAATTATACAATGACAAAAGAGTATTAAAATGAAAAAAAAAAATCCATACAAACATTCATTAGATCATCTAATTATACAGTTATGAGAAAAATTAAAATCCATGCACTTACCGGGGGCGATCATGATTTCATGCTTCTTGGAACGCACTCTAAGAAATGTCAGGTCGTTGGTGGGATCGAGATCACGAACGACGCTGCGTGCCTTATCTGTCAGACCACTGATTAAGCCGGTATACTGGATAGTTGTTGGGTTATCCAAGGTGCTCTTGATAGGTATTCCTGTAATGAAAATATCCACTAATTATGCCTCAGAATACTTTTGACCTACTTGCACTGTGGTTGACCCAAGTTGAGTGGTGGAGGGGGGTATGTGGTAGCCCTTTATCTCAAGGTATTCTCTTTTGTATTTATTTACGGTTTCACATGTCTCATCCCCAACTATTTTAAGCTATTTAAGTTGAGCCTTACTTTTGCAAGAGGAGTCATTGAGGCATAACAGCTTCTGTTGAATGTATGCTTTGACTAGGCCACCTCCTTACAAGGGGATTGTGGCCACTGTATATGTATGTATGTACGTATACATACTGAGTTTTAAATAATAGCACAATTATTCACTGCAAACTTAGATCTGGTCTACAGTAGAAACTGTATACAGGAAGAAAACTCTCTAAGAAAACACTAGAAATGGCCAAGATATGGTTTATCATTGAAGGTATCAAAACTCTTCTTACATAAGTCTAATTTCTTATTAGAAAACTAGTAATAACCACATAAACAATTTAACTATATAAGCCTTTCCCTGCGACCTATTAATGGAATTGATTAAACCTCAGTGGTTGGGGATTTTTGCCGTACCTCAGGGCAACAACTTCCTACTGTCTCCCTTGTCATCATAAAAGCTACTGACTCATTCTGAGTCCCTCAACTGAATAAAACATTGACTCAAGTATGGCAAAACGACAATAGATGTCAGACATCAATTCCTACTTCACTACCGCCTAGATGAATGGCTCGCTAATATAAAATTATGCATGCCCAAATGTGGGACGCTAGCAATTTACCTCTTGATAGACTATGTCCCTACAATATAGGAATTAACATCTCTAATGAAGACAGGATTATGGTCGACAATGTCTGTTTGTCACCAATTCTGGCTGAGACACACTGAGTGAATGAGTTTAGCTCATGTTTAGAATAATAATATGTTAAACACCATATATCTATATTAAACCTCATTTAATGCTCTTAAAAATAAACCAGAACATGATACTGGTTAAAGCTGAACTAAATGAACTAACCAGAATGTAAAAAAAAAAAATGCCTAAATTCTTTTATGAGCATTACAAATTAAAAGAACAATAGATTAATAAATAACCTCCACATCAAATGAAGTATTGCACGTACCTTAGGAATTCGAGGTTAAAACCGAACTAAACCACCATTGTGAAAAACACCCTATTTTTCTTGGAATTTTATTAATTAAATAAAAGAAAAAAAGAGCGAACACTTTCTTAATTATCTTGGCAAGTACAAAAATTACCTTTACATCAAATGAACTATCACACGTACCTTCGGAATTCACAACGATGACCCCCACCACGCCCTTGTGGGACTGGATTCGCTTAAGAGTTTCTTCGACTTCAGCAGACTGAGAAATAAGTACAGTACATAATGAAAAGCACAGTAAAGTATATTTACAATACATTCAAACCAAACATAACACTCCAGTATGATACTCATTGTCACTGTTAATTTTTTCTGGTATTCTGCATTATTTTTATGTTTTTTACGATGACTGATTATGTTATGTTGCATCACATATATATTTTACCTGCCAAAAATAGAATTGTACTGAAAGTTTCTTGTCTGTGAGATGGAGGAAATAGGGTAAATGGCATATCCAAAAGCCCATGCGTGGGGGGAGAAACTGCGACCCCCCAACTAAGCCGATTAGGGATTGGGGTACTAGAATAAATTCTCTTCAATTATATGCTTCGTAAATACTTGACATATAATGGATAAATATACTGTAATGCAAGTAGGGGCATGATGCGAAAATGAGCATACTTAGCCTGAACACTAATACAGACTTAAGTAGACTGTATAGAAAGAAAGTGCATATCTATCAAGATAGGCTCAATTAATTAGTTAACCTGTAAGAGGCTTTAGGCATTGTAAATGCACTCTTAACCACCCTAGCTCGCTCTGCCAATAGACAGAAGCAAATTAAGTAGGTATTCTCCCGCATGTATTCCTTCGTATGCCAAATTACAGAGGGTCCTTGATTTACTATATCCTCAAGTTACGATGTTTCATGGTTACAACACATCTCCTATAAATAATTTTATTTCTTGTTTGATACTTTTTGGCCTGTATTATGTCTCCCAAGTGTAATGCAGATACTTTCGATGGCAGTGCTTTGAAGAAAAGGCAAGCCATCACCATGGAAGTGAAATTAGAGAGAGTGAAATGCATGGAAAAGGGAGAAACTTTACTAATACATTAGCATATGTGCATATTTAGGTGTGTCCTGACTTACACTATAAATCAGGTTACATCACGTTGCAGGAACGGAACTCTGACGTAAATCGAGGATCCCCTACATCAGAACATAAAAGACGGTTTCTGCTCTACCCTTTAGCTTATAAAACTCTACGTAACCTAACCAAGGGCCCTCAAAGTAGCATTTATTGAGGGTGAAACAAAAATATCAGTATCATTTCATTTACTGAACTAGGTTTATGTGGACTTGCAGTTGTGGACAGGTTAGGCTGTGACTACAAGCATGCAGTTCTGTACAATAATAGTTCTGAGTATTCTTTTCCATCAGAAAAACGAGATTTTTCACCTTTCCTCTTATAGAATTTGAAAACAGCATAACAGAGTAATATTACCAAAGTTCATTTGGGTAACTAGACATGCTAGGACCAGGTATGATTCTCATAAGTACAAACTAACCTGGAATTTGTTTATTGTATATTGGTTTTATGGATAAGATGGAGAAGATGCACCTCAGCACCGTCAACTGGAGCAAACACTCCTCACAATTGGCCAATTGGAGATAACGGAACTCATAATTAAGCAACTGGAGATAGAGCACCTTGTTAGGTTAGGTTATCTCCAGTTGGCCAATCATGAAGAGTGCCCTCTCGAGTTGACAGCACTGAGGTGTGTCTTCTCCAGTTTATTCAATTATATATATATATATATATATATATATATATATATATATATATATATATATATATATATATATATATATATATATATATATATATATATATATATATATATATATATATATATATATATATATATAAGAGCTCCAAATGGACTTTTCCAAGTCCATTTTTCAATGAATTTTTAACTGTTTTGAAGCAATATATTACTAGGATGAGTTAGGTCAAGTCAAGTTGAATAGGAGTGGTAGTAATTATTTATTATTCTGTTTAGCGCACTATATCTACTGATGTACTCAATTATCCAGCCGTGACTGGAAGCATTTTTAAACTGGGGTACTCAAAATTATGGTCCTGAGGGATACCACTATGATTGGATTCGGTTTTACGTCACGAACTCCCTTTTCTACTAAGGGCTAGGACGGTTGCCTTCTTGTGAAGGACTTGTTTTGGCAGATGTAATCGTTACCCTGAGTGTATGCCCTTATTAACCTCAGTCCGTGACGGGGCACACCACTAATTTTTGTTTTTTTCCTTGAAGATGTAGCTAAGGAAGAAGTTGTACATATAACTTTTGGGGAGTTAAAATTGTGAATAAATATACCCTTAACAGACATATACAATGGCCATAATCCTCTACGTAGGGTGGGGGTGGCAGAGTTAAAGCACACACATTCACCAAGAACCATATACATATTTCGAGCACTCCTCTTAGCTCCTTTGAAGGGGTGACATAATTTCCCCTACGCCACCCTGCTTGGGTCCTCCACAGGGCAAGTGGTTAAGGATCTTCTGCTGGCATAACACTTTTACTCAAAATATTTCAATTTTCATGTAATGAATTAATAAAAATGTTGGTTAATTGGTAATTTAACACCCTAATGTCTGAAATACAATAAAAAAAAATATAAAAAAAAAGCTTATAACTAACCAAACCAAATCTAATATAATAATTTTCAAGAAATGTTCGCCCCCTAGATGGGGGTGTAAAAGTAAACATTTAAGCAATTGTTAACTCGAAGCCACCAGGTATCTCTTTTTGTCACTATTAATCCCCATTTTGGGGTGGTCACAGATATGTTGGAGCTGGAGAATTAAGGCTGGATGCCCATCCTAACGCTCCACACTTAGGAAAGAACAATAAAGAGAAATAAATAAGAGAAACCCAATGTTTACCATGTTTTCCTTGAGCTGTCACTCCTTTCTCTGTTCATTTCCACTGACTCTGACTTAGGATTAGTAAATGAACTAGAATATAATAATTTCATAATTTTTTTTCATTCCATATTAATATATTTTTTGTAATTAATTATTATTCCATAAACATTAAAATATTATCATTTTAGGTAAACAGGACATCATAAGATTTTATATATGGTAAAGAGAGCAAGTGTATTCGGATGCAGCAATTAGTCACCAAGGCAACCATGGTAATGGTTCTCGTTTAACTACTACTACTACTACTACTACTACTACTACTACTACTACTACTACTACTACTACTAATAATAATAATAATAATAATAATAATAATAATAATAATAATAATAAAAAGGAGGGGGAGGAAGAAGAAAAAGAAAAAGGAGAAGAAGAAGACGAAGATTCGTGAAAATAATAATAATAATAATAATAATAATAATAATAATAATAATAATAATAATAATAATAAAAGGAGGAAGAGGAAGAAGAATAAGAAAAATGAGGAGAAGAAGAAGAAGGAGAAGAAGAAGAATCGTGAAAATGATAATAATAATAATAATAATAATAATAATAATAATAATAATAATAATAATAATAATAATAATAATCACTTTCGGTCGATGGCGAAAATATGGCCAAAAGTGTAGCTATTTTTTCGCCATTCTAGGCCCATGGGAATTTTTTTTTTTTTTTACCAATTTCAATTACATATAGATATATGCGCTGCCATCTCTATTTCCGTCATTCTGTGTTTGTTTATTTATTTAATTATTTATATATTTACCTCTTTATTCATTCATTTATTTAGTAGAAGAATGATTATGAAAAATGTTTTTATTTGGAAAAAAATAGCCAAAACATTCGCTAGTTTTTGCCATTTGTAGCCAAAGTCTGCTTCTTGTTTACATTCTGTCATGACCTTAGCGTCTTGGCACTGAAAGCCAAAGGTTGTAATACTAATTAATGTGTGAAAAACGCCATATATACGATTAATAATCCTTGTTTAGGTAACTATAAATTATTTTTGTCATATGCTATCATAAAATGTTAAATTCGAATAATGGGGGGGGATAAAATATGGTGATTTTTGTATTTCAACTTGACACAGTTTAGGTAAGCCTGTCGTATGGGTATGACTGGGCATCTTAGGTGTCCCGACCTTTCTATTCCTTTCGATTCTGGGCACGATTCCAATGAATTTGGAGTTTTATATCCATATGAGGGTAGTTTACAGTTTAGCGGGCCATGCTGCTCAACGACCTCATCCCTCCACTCAGGTAAGTAGTTCGATTGTGGGTTAGGTAAGTGTTTTTAGTTAGGATAGTAAGGTGGGGGGTCTCAGGGGTGCGAAGCCCCCCTGGCTAAGAGGTTAGGTAAGTATTTTTAGTTAGGATGGTAATAAATTATTTTGTATGCCAATTGTCGCCATTTTTGTTGTGTTCACCCACTAGTTCTCTAGTTAGAGCCTATCGCCATCTATTGGTAGGTTTTGAACATTGGTGTGGCCCGCTAAACTGTAGGTGTTCCGAGTTTTATATCCATATGAAAATACACTTAGTGGAGAGAGAGAGACATGGATTAGGGTTGAACAATATATTTTTTGGTCCCCCCCGCCCACCCTAAAAAACTTAGATTGCACATGTTCTTATTGGTATGGAAAGAAAGAGTGGATTTATTAAAAAAAATGTTATTTCCTATTTAAAAAATGCTTTTCATATGTGTGAATTAAACCAAAAGCTTTAAAAAAAAAAAAAGATACATTTCCTAACGCGGCATTGAAATGGTATATCTTGCGTATAACACGTAGTATTTTTCAGCTGAATGTGTATACTGTGGCACTCTCAGTATCTGATGTATTATTTGTTTAGATAGCTATCTTAGATATCTTGACCTAGTATTGGGCATGGCCCTGAGTTTTTATGCAATTAGTTTGCTCGATGGCACTTGCTAGAAGACACTGTCTGTATATTCATCTTCTTCTAGGTTTCGGTTTTACTTAATGTAATCCAACCAAAAGAAGTAACAAAATCAAGTCTTGGGAGTTACAACAGGAGCAGTTAGAAATTAGAGAAAAAAAAAGATTGGATAGTGTTGCCAGTTTTGTCTTTGAATAGTTACCAATGTATAATCAGGTCTTGGTGTGACCAGAGTGCCATATATATATATATATATATATATATATATATATATATATATATATATATATATATATATATATATATATATATATATATATATATATATATATATATATATATATATATATATATATATAAAGTCCTGCTACAGGCACTATGCAAGTTTCCTTTGATATCTTTGGAAGCTAGACTGACGTATCACAATTTCTATACATGCCTGGAGTCCTCCGAATAGGAAGGATACAGTGCATTTTTAAACCACACTGGAGTAAGCAGTTTGGTAATATGCATCTTTCCTGTAAAAAGTTTTTCTCAGTTTATAGAACTATTATATTACATGGTCTTTTCTTACCCCAGTCAGTCTACCAGCATGTCACCAATTCAAAATATTCCGTTTAGTTTTGTCCTATGTTAGTCTTAGCTACATTAATCTGAGATCTGTTGCATTTATTATCAGTGTGAATATTTGAATAAGTGTCAGAAAATATTTTGCTTTCTTGGAAGCGATTTTTAATTGAATTAATCCATGATATATTCCTGAATCTTTGTAGAAAGTTGCCATGGAATTATTTTTCTGTAACTTCAAATATTTTTTTTATTTCCCAATTATTTTAGCTTTTATATCTGTTGGGACTTTTTATTTATCATGTGGAATATTGAAGATGCGATTCTGATCTACAGTCTTTGTGATAATAATAATAATAATAATAATAATAATAATAATAATAATAATAATACTTTATTTCCATTTCAATACAATGGGTATTCGTCAGCCAGGGTAAGCCCCAACCCCCCACTGTGGTGTCCACCCACAGCAGTTCCTGCCAGTAAACAGCTTAAACTCTCGGTCTTTGAGCTTTCTTGTAAAGAGTGGTTCATATTTAGTAATCATTTGTGATTAGGAAATGTTATCGTGAAATTTAATAATTATATTTTATTTCAGGACTGAACAAGATTTATGATTCAGAGATGTAGCAATCTCAAGACAACAGTGTCTGGAACGAAGATGTGTTGAAGTTGTGAGTTTTTTACCAAACCCATATTTGAAGGCATAACACGCTATAGTGTAAGTGAGTTCTGTAGATGATGAAAAAGGAATATATAATGTTATATAGTGCACCATGTGCTTGTAGTTACTTGATATTTGAGTTATCGTGATCTACAGGAATCTGTATTGAGGCTTTTATATTACAGAAACATTTGGCATCTCAAATTCATATTGAACACTGAGAAAACTGTAGTATGGAAAACATAGTATATGACATAAGAGACTGAATATAAGATACAAAATTTAGTATAATTTATTAAGCAATCTTTATGGATCGTCATTGCCTTTAAAAGAAACTCTGGAATCTCTCTTCTTGTGACATATAATCAGCATTGTATTGAACATGGAGGAATTAAGTGAGAGTAATAGTGTAGAGAATACGCCAGCTTCGGTTGTCTCCGGGAAATCCAAAGAGAAATCTTTTGTTTGTAGTGAATGTGGCAAGTCCTTTCTTTACAAATACCTTCTTAAGCAACACTTTAGAGTGCACACGAAAGAAAAACCATACACGTGCAGCATATGCACAAAGGGTTTTAGTCAAAAGAAGAATCTTATCCCTCATATGAGGGTGCATACCAAGGAGAAGCCATTTTTGTGTTCTGAATGCGGAAAGGGTTTTAGTCTCAAGAAAAATCTTGAAACGCATACAAGGGTTCATACTAAAGAGAAGCCATTTTTATGCTCTGAATGCGGAAAGGGTTTTAGTCGAAAAGACAATCTGAACGTTCACTTAAAAGTCCATGTAGATATCCATACGTATGAAAAACCCTTTTCGTGTAAGCTGTGTGACAAACGTTTTAAACATAAAATTAGCCTTACTCATCATCTAAAAACCCATCTTAATATAAAACCTTATTCTTGTCCTTTATGTGGAAGATGCTTTGCTCGGTCAAGCCAAGTCACCAGCCACATGTCGGTGCATACGAAAGAAAAACCCTTTAAATGCATGGAATGTGGTCAAGGATTTGCCAAGAAAGGTAATCTTCAAGATCATGTGAGAACACACACGCGTGAAAAACCTTTCACCTGTACTGAATGTGGGAGAAGTTTTCGTAAGAAAAGTGCTCTGATTGTCCATACGAGATTACATTCTCAAGAAAGACCTTATGCTTGTGGTCCTTGTGGAATGAGTTTTCACCAGCAAGCCAACCTGAATAGACACATGAAAGTGCATATTGAAGGCAAAAGCACCGATCCTCAGAAAATTTTGGATTCACTTATGTATAGATCTTTGGGAAATGATGAGGCTTCTGTTATTAGTGCAAATTGTGGTGAGTGTTCTGAAAACGATGAATCTCCAGATACTTCTAAATTGGTCATAGAATGTGATGGAGCTAGCAGTTTATGTGTCCAAGCTCTTGACGACGATCCTGAAGTTTCTTCAGATCTCATTCTTAGCAAACAGGTGAAAGAGGAAACGGAAGTATCTTCACAAAAGATAGATGTTTTGGGTGAGTTTGTCAGCATTAAAGAAGAAATAGATATACCCGAAGACGAACACGATTAAGGAAACGAAAACGTAAATGTCTTGGAAGGTGTTGATGACACCAAAGGGAGCAGCAGCTATTGGAGCTTTAGTTGTGAACCACTGAATTTACTTTATCTCCACGTAAAGACGAAAGAGTTATGACTTCATGAATATGGCTGAAAATAAGCTATCCAGAGTACATTGGATGGTTTGTGAGGCAACTTTTTTCATTTTCTTTTAAGGACATACGATACGTAATGTTATCTCAAGTAGTTTAGTATGCGGTGCATGGTAAATAACTGTAAAAGTCTTTGCTAACCTTCTAACTAGCAGTGATTATGGTCTAATTCTGAAACGAATAATATATTTGTAGTGACCGCTGCAGTACCATAGATCTCTACGAGTTTGATGGGCCATTTTAAGAAGAGCGTTCTCACGAGCTCATGCTTCAACAAGGGCAGTGATGCCCATCTTTCAGTATTTGATACACTTTTTAGAACAAAACCATCAGAAACATCTACATATTACTGTATAACTATGTTGCGTTTATTGCCAATTTAGTTTTTTGTTGTAGCTGAAGCCAGTAGAGTCCTTATTCTGATTTTAACATTTCATATTTGGTATTATTAGGTGGGACATATTTAAGTGGATAAGAATATATTTATAATGAATTATATAAAATAGTCATTGAAGGTATTTAAGATCTTTCCCTTCACAAAGTACTGTACTGTTCATCTAGGTCTGGTCTGGTAATAATAGAGTATTCACTTGAAAGATAAAATAAGGAATATAAAGTTGTGTTACTTGTAAAATTTATGCTCTTTCATTTTTCATTTTCATCCATTATGTTTGCTTGAGTACTACTTAGAGATACTGTCTGTTTGTAAATGAAATAAAATTAATGCTGAGATGTGACTGTGAAACACTAGAGCTTGATCAATAAATTCTTTTCTCATACATGTTGGGTTAGCAGATTTCACTGCAGTTTTTTTTATTCTTAGCATATATTTGTTCCTAAAGATGTCAAAAGTTGTGATTTGGGGACCTGATATAAAACACTCCAGAAACTCGTATTTTGTTAATGTAATTGGAATATTGAAGGACAAAAATGGTTTTACAAAGTTATTTAATTAGTATAAAAAAGCTTGCAGTAATGTATTTATAGTAGATTTGTTTAATAAATCAATTCATATAAAGTATCATTGACCTCTTTTTTTTTCGTAGAATTTTGTGGGAAGTAATGGTTTGCTTCCTAGTATGTAGAACAAGTGTTCATTATTACTTACTCTTTACTTGTGATGTATTTAAGTTCCATCATACACTCCTAGGGTGTTCTCTGATTTAAATCTTCTATTCATCACTGATTTTTTTAAATTCGTTGCTTTTACTGAATCAGTGAGTTTTCAGTTTCTTTTTAAACTTCACTATATTATTACATTTTCTAATCTCTCAGACAGCTTATTATATAGTCATGGTACTGAAGAAGAAGGAATCATATTGATTAGTAAAGTTATCATCACAAAAAGAAGGTAACCTAATTCTTAAATATGCCTTGAGAATATTTAGATTACCCTTCTTATCAATGAAAGACCTGAAGTGCAGCATTAGCTCTTTGACATATGCTCATGATCAAGTCTAAGAGCATACTGGCGGTCTGCTTCAGTGTCAGTACGTTTTGCCAGTGGTTATTTTATGGGAATCCACTAGATAATAGAGAAGTTCTGTGATTTACCCGTTAGACTGGACTTCAAGACCCACTAGATATCTTTCATGCTATTTTTCTCTTCAGTCTAACCAGCACAAAATCAGCCATATATTAAGAGGATCTTGGAATAAAATCTATTATATATATATATATATATATATATATATATATATATATATATATATATATATATATATATATATATATATATATATATATATATATATATATATATATATATATAATATAATTTATTTATTCGAGTAAGTTAATTCTTAATTGCTCTGCCGAGGTCACCTCAGGTCAGATAACGGAGGTCAAGTTTCATTTCCTTTAGTTTTTGTGTAATATAAAAGAAGTTGGGTCAGGTAAAAGACTGAAGTTCTGGGGGTCACTAATCATTACCAGATCCAGATATATTTTTCATTGTCAACACTTTTATTCTATTCCATTATTTTGGGCATCCTCATCATGTATATGTATATTTATATGGTATGGCTGGAGATTATAATAATAATAATAATAAAATAAAGAGTTCCCATTGGAAAACCAGACTGACTATCACAATACACAGAATATAAAGAGAATGAAAATTCTACTATTTGTTTATTAAAAATATATTTACAAAAGCTACTTACAATACCTTTTACAGTTTTTGTGTAAACTGTTTTAACTAACACTGTTACAAACACAGTCATCTGAAGGCTGCTGATTCTATACATGATCATCTCACTTTTTCCAGTCTGTCACAAACAGTTACTACCAAGTCTTACAAAGTTACCAGATCCAGTTTTAGAGTTGTATATATCTTCTTTCAAGGTTACCAGACCCAAATTAGGGATGCAAATGACTTCTTACAAGACTCCCAGATCCATATCGGGGAAAAAATATCGCACAAGGTTATTATATCTAATTTAAAGATTAAACTATCTTTCAAGTCTACATCATCCAAATTAGAGATAATATAAGGATTACAAGGTTGCCAGATCCATTTTAGAGATAAAAGAATAACAAGGTTACAAGATCCAAATTGGGGATGAATATATCTGATATCTGATTCAGAGATAAAAATATTTTAAAGCTTATATCATCCAAATAAGGATTACAAGGTTGCCAGATTCAAATACTGGATAAGAGAGAACTTTTGCCAATCCAGTTAGGAACAGAAATGTCACAAATGTGAAAAAAATGCATAAAAAAGATGAAATAACTCTATACATATTGCAAGCGACAGATGTTGGTCAGGTATTCATAGAGAGATTTGATAACATTATAAAACTTCTACTACCACAGTGCCAGCCAACAGATGGGGACAGAACAGCTGGTCATTTGACCTGACCTATTGTGACGAAGAGAGTACATGTTAAGAGACTGAGAACACTGATAATACTAAGAAGGAGGAGACTGTAGTAGTCTAGTGATAATCAGTACCCTCCAAAACCAATCCTCTTCTGACAGATTGATCCAATTTCTCTCCTCCATTTGCAGCGCATCAAATATTCACATATCTAATAAGCTCTTCCAGGCAGATTACGACTTGCAAAATATATAAATTACCTGGCAAATGAATAGTTTTCTTTTTTTAATCTATATTCTCGTAGCACCATCTTAGGCTTCTTTCCCTGTAGAATTAACAGATACCGAACTGTCTACTAAACAGGACAACATAGGGGGATCTGTAGCATAATCCAATTGGGATTGCATTTACCAAAAGAACCTGTCAACAATGCTCATACACAATTTCTGAAATAAACATCTCCTTTCCATTTATAATGGGAGAATATTGGACAATATCCAAAGATGAGAAGGTATACCATGGTGATTCTCCCCTCCAGATGATATTTCTACCTCAGTCCAGTTATAAATAAACAGTACTATTTATCAGTCTGAATAATAATAAAATTTAAGCGTATATATGGGCATAAAGTGTGCTACTGAGAAGAGTTCAAGACTATATACGTGTGCTCACACAAGCTTCCAAGGCCCTAGTTAGTACATTAAATATATGTGCTTACACATGCAAGCATTCAGGGAGATATATATCAGATATAAAATTGCAATACGTACTCAGACGAAGCATTGCTAAAATACATAGTTAAAGATATGACTTGCTACAATATGTCAAGAAGATTAGCTTCATCTGATTTCAAAGTGTGATATTTTTTCATGTTCCCTGACTAATACAACATAGTTGTGATTAAGCATAGAGGGAAAAATCACAACTGTACAAATCCAGACCTGCCTGCTTGACCAGCAGCAGTTACATCTGTGCAAATATGCTGAGTGTATGAATAAATCTATTAGACGAGACTTTGAAATGTTTTATTTCCTTCAATGACAACTAATTCGTGTCGTAAAATGTTCAGCCGGGATGAGTTCAATGTTTTTTCGCAGCTGTACTATCTACTCTTCCTATTCTTGGCAGTCGACGACAACGACGAGTTCATCACCAGCAAAAGCAGCAAATCAGGAAACAGATTGCAAGAAAAATATGGAGGAAATATAATAGTCAATTTTCACCCCAAAAGAAATCTGCTTCTCCTACTATCTCTCTCCCAAGTGATATAGAAGTAAATGAAAAGTTTATATACAGATGCTCCCCTACTTACAAACTTTCACAGATAGGAACAAAAACCTACCCATTATCTACCCACATATTAATGTATGTATTACAGTACTGTACTGTATTATTACATTATTATTACTGTATAAAAATTCATTAATACTGTAAACTTTATGTTTTATGTAGTAGTTACATCTCTTTAGCCTAAGCACTGTGCAGTACTGCCTATGTTTGCACTGTACAATATTATTTTTTTTTACCTAAACACAACTTACAAACAATTCTACTTACGAACCGACTTCTGGAACCAAACTTGTTCGTAAATTTGGGAGTGTGTATGTATATATATATATATATATATATATATATATATATATATATATATATATATATATATATATATATATATATATATATATATATATATATATATATATATTAGAACAAAAATAAGAATTATCATATTCCACTATTCTTATATTCTATATAAGAACAATGATAAGATTAAGCAGCAAGTGATTAGAATGCTAGAAAGCAAAATAAGATTCTCAGGAGTAAATGGAGTACCTCTCATGAAGATAATATTATTATTTAGGTCTTATTAATTCTACTAAATTTGTATAAAAACGATTCATCTTACAAAACGTGATTCTGATATAATGCAAAACCCTGATTTCTGCCATAATGAATTAATCCTCTAAATATTAGAAACCCTGATTTCTGCCATAATGAATTAATCCTCTAAATATTAGAAACCCTGATTTCTGCCATAATGAATTAATCCTCTAAATATTAGAAACCCTGATTTCTGTCATAATGAATTAATCCTCTAAATATTAGAAACCCTGATTTCTGCCATAATGAATTAATCCTCTAAATATTAGAAACCCTGATTTCTGCCATAATGAATTAATCCTCTAAATATTAGAAACCCTGATTTCTGCCATAATGAATTAATCCTCTAAATATTAGCAAACTATGCAATATCACACAAGCTAATAATTTCATTATAATAATAATAATTATAGAAATAAATATAATAATAATGACACTAACAATAATAATAATTATGATAATAATAATAATGATACTAACAACAACAAAAATAATAATAATAATAAAAGCAATAATAATAATAAAAATAATTTCTTATTTTTTTCACTCACCAAGAAGCCTTTGCATAATGATTTGGCATACGATGCCAAAGCTTAGTATGACTCGCACACGGGCATTCATACTTCCAATGTGGAGCCTACTACATGCATTCACATTTAAAATAAGTAGAGAATTCAAATGCCCAACATGAACAAAGTTATTTTCATTGATCAACATTATCTGTAGGGCAGTTTTGGACAGTTATTACCTCTACACATACATACATAAATACATACATACATTTTGTCTGGATGTGCAAACCCTTGCTAATATATATATATAAAAAAATCTTGACCTTACAAGCTAACTGCATTGTCAATTTCACAGTTTAATAATGACCTCTCATAGCATAGAATTAGTTATATATCTGCTTGTATATTCCTTACATATACTGCTCAAATATATGTACATATATATATATATATATATATATATATATATATATATATATATATATATATATATATATATATATATATATATATATATATATATATATATATATATATATATATATAATCAGTCATATTTAGCTATGTTATAACATCATATATCAACATATAAATACATTGCATTTCACAGTAATGGAAGATCTATTTAACAACACAGAACAGAATATATCTCTCCAAAAGATGGGTCTGTAGGAGCAGACTCATAGAAGACAGACAAGAGGCTGATACTGAAGGAGACTTTACTAACATTTAATTCCTCCAAAAATATAATTAATTACTGCATCTAATTTTTTTTTGTTTTCTATGCACAGCACAGCAAAAACAAAGCACATATCAGACGGCAGCAGCCATCTGCTTTTTTTTTTCTTTTTCTTTTTTAAATTTGACGATCTCTGTTCTAAAATGCACAAAGACAAAAGCTATTTAGCGAACTAAGCGGTTCTTCTTCCTCGTAAAAAAAAATGTTTGAAGGTAGAACGCATTTTAACACTCATTGACCGTTTTCTTGCAATTTACAGATATATCTGTCTTTCTCTTACAACATTCTGCACATGTACGTGTATGAATGTGCTTTTCCAACTTTGATAACCAACAGTAGTTTTCCTGATATAACACCATGAGTAAAACAGTCAAGAAAGCCATGGCAGAAGCTATTTCCTCACAGCAAAGCCTTCCCCTAGGGCGCTACAGAACCCTAAGGGCTCGCTACTTTACCCTGGGGAATGCCACGCGACATATTAATAATTACAGTTATGATATGACATCATTTCTTTGTTTAGACAGCAAGATTTCACACAACATACAAGCAAGATCAATTCAGAGATAAGAAGATAACTGAAGAAAAAGGTAATATCTAATTTGGTAATAACGAGACTAAATACTGAAGAGAAAAAAATTGTGAGAAAATATCTATATCTGCTTTTATAAGACAAGATAAAAAATAGACTCTACAGTCCTACTATTCTCTATTTTACTTTTTTAAGGCTTTGAACTGCATGAAGAAAAGTCAAGCTACATTTACATATATAGCAAAAATAATATCTGCCCAGAAAGGCTATTTTTTGAAGAAATATTCTGGAGTTTCTTCGACTAGTGAAAATTGATATTTTGACTTCAAATGAGTTGCTCAGATCTCTACTTCCTCTCTAATAACCTCATAGGAAGGGCAAAGATGTCACGTTGGAAATTTTAAGCCTGAGTTCTTAACACATGAGTCTAGGGTGACAAAGAATATCTGTCGAGATAATTAAAACTGATCATTGTAGATCTTGGGTAGTTTACAGTTTAGCGGGGCATGCCGCTCAACGACCTCATCCCTCCACTCAGGTAAGTAGTTCGACTGAAGGTTAGATAAGTATTTTTAGTTAGGATAGTAAGATGGGGGGGTCCCAGGGGGGTGAAGCCCCCCTGGCTAAGAGGTTAGGTAAGTATTTTTAGTTAGGATAGTAAAAAAAATTTTCGTATGCCTATTGTCACCATTTTTTGTGTGTTCATCCGCCAGTTCTCTAGTCAGAGCCTATCGCCATCTATGGGTAGGTTTTGAACATTGGTATGCCCCGCTAAACTGTAGGTGTTCCTAGACCTTCCCTAAAGGCAAGTTTTGCCTTATAAATGACAGGAATAAATATTAATAGTCTGGCCTAAACAGAAGGTCCAATACATGAGGAGACTCAAACATGGGTGGTGGTGTGATCTTCTCTTGAAAACACTCTCCAAGAACAAGCTCTGTAGTCTTCTTCTTCTTTCTTATAAAGAACACTAAAATCAATCTTTTCAATTAGTGACTTTTTATGTATTTTCTGAAGCGATGAATATGCCAACCAACACTTGGAATCGCTCAGTGGATAATTCTCATCAAAACAGACTCATTAATGTTTTCAGTAATTATGTCAACATCAGTTTCAAAGGTTCTGTGAATGCTTATACAATTGCATATACAGATGGAAATAACTAAGACTCATAAATTTCTTCTTCTGGGATTAATAAAGAAAATGTCTGAGGAACTCCCAGAGTGAATGAGCACTTCCAAACATTGAAATAAATAAAATGCAAATTGCTAAGACTATACAATAATGTCTTTACATACCTTCGCTATAATGTTTATATACTATATTCCCTGTCCCAGAGTGAGCACAGAAGAAGTAAAGATTCCAATGTTATCACATTATCTAGCAAAGGGAAAAGAGAGTTTCAAGAACTGATTAGAGAAAAGTCATACAGGTTCAAGAACTGATTAGAGAAAAGTCATACAGGTTCAAGTGACGGATGACTCTGTTTGAAAGAGATGTTGATGAATATTCTAATAATCATGCTGTTTTTAGTATTGTAAAGTGGTAATACTGTATGCAATAATACTGAGTATAAATAGAGAAATACAGTACAGTATATATAAGATTGAAAAATATAAGGTGGAGAAAAAAATCCAAGCCTGTAGGGCCTCGAGATATCTAGAGATATGTCATCCCTTCATTCCAAAAGGTGCTAAGATGTTTGAGAAGGATTCAGAGAGTCCTATGTTAAATGTGTGCTTTGACTCGGCCACAAGCATTGCATACATATAGTATGTATGAACATACTGTAGGTATGTATATATAAGTATGTATGTCTGAAGTGATACAGCAACTTGAGTGAACGAGCGAGTCATTGTGGAATGACATAACGACCTTGCGTGTTTAAAGAGATTAAGTCAGTTTGGTATATATGAGAGAGAGAGAGAATCAAATTATGTTTATATTTGCATAGTTAGTGTTAAGTACCAAAATGCATTTTGTCTGTGTGATTTTATGGCATTGGGATATGTCATGACAGCAGGGCATGGGGTATGTCAGGGTAGCAGGGCATGGGGGTATGTCAGGGTAGCAGGGCATGGGGGTATGTCAGGGTAGCAGGGCATGGGGGTGTGTCAGGGTAGCAGGGAATGGGGTACATCAGCATATGAAGGCGTGGGGGTACATCAGCATAAGAGGGCACGGGGTACATCAGGGTAGCAGGGCATGGGATTCGTCAAGGTAGCAGGGCATGGGATTCGTCAAGGTAGCAGGGCATGGGGATATGTCATGACAGTAAGGCATGGGGGTACATCAGGGTAGCAGGGTATGGGGCATGTCATGAACAGG
Source organism: Halocaridina rubra (assembly GCA_037179515.1). NCBI lineage: Eukaryota > Metazoa > Arthropoda > Malacostraca > Decapoda > Atyidae > Halocaridina > Halocaridina rubra. Next base: position 50,805 of record JAXCGZ010000314.1, read on the forward strand.
GCACGGGGTATGTCAGGGAAGCAGGGCACAGGGTATGTTATGATAGCAGGGCATGGGCTACGTCAGAGTAGCATGGCATGGGGTTCGTCAGGATAGCAGGGCATGGGGTTCATTAGGGTAGCAGATCATGGGGTGTGTCAGGATAACAGGGCATGAGGTACATCAGGGTAGAAGGGCATGGAGGTATCTCATGAGCAGGGCATGGGGTATGTCATAAGCAAGGCATGGGGTATGTCATAAGCAGGGGATGGGGTACATCAAGAGCAGGGCATAGGGGCATGTCAGGATAGCAGGGGATGGGGTACATCAAGAGCAGGGCATAGGGGCATGTCAGGATAGCAGGGCATGGTACGTCATGAGCAGGGTAAGGGGTACGTCACGAGAGTAGGGCATGGGGGTATGCCAAAGGAAAAGCCAAGAATCTTAATTAGAAAAAGGTAATATAAGAGTCTGAATGGTGAGCTTTAACTTCAAACAGCTTTGTAAAACAAAGCTCTCATCCACTGTAATGAATTTACTCTATAAAATACCTGGGGAAAGCAAGGTTGATGAGAAAAACTCTCAAAAAAAAACAAAAAACAGGTATAATAGAGTTTGGATTAATAGCTTCTTCTTCTTCTGAAAAATAACTATTGGAAGGCATCCTGTCCATAGAGTATACTGAGCTCCTCTTCATTGTATGGAGGGAAGCAACTGTCTATATATCTCTCTAAACTCTTGTACAGGTGACCTTTGACCGTCTCGAGGTTATGTCCTTCATCAGTATATGTTTGTTGTCTGAAAAAAAAAAACATAGAGACAAATTTCTGTATTAAATTGATATTCTTTTAAGTTGGAGAAAATGCTTAAAATGAACGATTGTACCTTTTTGGTAGGTTCTTCTTGTCATTCTACTAGAAAATAGTGGAATTTACCATGTTATTACAGAGATGTAATAATATAGCAAAAGATATGCGGGACAAGAGGCTAAGGGAATAGGATAAGAGAGTCACGAAGAGGAGGAAAAGGTTATCAAATAACAGTGAACCCAAATAAAAATGGGCTAAAGCTACACACAACGAAGGACTAATGTTACTACAGATTTGGGTAAGTACAACAAATCTTTGACCTTGGAAGATAGAAAATGATAAACATAAGAGCCAAAAATGATAGGTATATGACATGTACTGTATATATATGAAATCGTCTTACCTATATATAACACCTTTTTTAGTGAGAGCCCTAGACAACTTGAGCGTATGCGAATAATGGACGTCCATATCAGCTGAACCGTGTACCAAGAACAAGGTGCGATTTTTGAAGTTTCCCGCATGCAGCATCAGAGAGCTGTCCTCGTAACCTCTATAGTTACTGCCAGGTCCTGCGCGGGCCATACCCATAAACTGTTCGCTATACGCAGAGGCTGAATGAAAAGAACAAAATTCAGTTCACTATTTCTTTAGAGAATTTAATTCAATTTACAGTCTCTCAATTACTAATTGTAAAAAAAACTGCCCCATGAAACATCATTTTTAAGTTTTCTTTTCCCAACAGGTCTCAGATTATGCATCCTCGGGGAAATGCGGTCGATTGTTTACTAGAACAGAATCTGAATTGATTATGACCATCAAGTACTAACACTGAACTTCCTAAGTAAAGGTATCATTTGGTAATTTCAATCAATGACACATTAGGAGAAGCGAGTCCTATGCCTCCCAGATTTCATCGTCATTTAGAAAGAATATTCTTCTCTTTCCTTCCTACAGCTTAGCAAGTTCCTTTTCATTTTTATTCTCAGAGTCTTTCTTTATCATAATTTTTTAAAGTGACTCAAGGCCTGGCAAAGAAAACTGCCCTCAATGGGCCAGGGCAACAAGAAAACATTAAGAAAAAGAGCAGCAGATAAAGGACATGATAGATTTAAGAGAATTATAAACAAAAAGAAAAAAGGAAAGGCTGAAAGATAGTCAAAGTAATGAAGACCTACAAATATGGAAGGATTAGCCACTGAGATGATGAGAGATTAGCTATTTGAAGGAAGAAAGACAGTGATTAATCTTACCATAAAGGGCCCAGTCTGTGATGGGGCTGACAACAGCAGCGCAGGAAAAGATATGTTCTGAGTCTTGTGCTAACAATCTGGCTGCGTTGTATCCGCTATGACCCCATCCAAACGCTGCCACCCGTGCTGGATCCATGAACTCTAGCTCTTTGAGTAATGATCTGTAAAGATAATTAGAGAACCTATTGGGATACATAATGCTACCTAGCATCTTGTTACAAATGGGGTTACTCTTTTACCTTTAATGGTATATGGATTCATACTAGAAAGAAAAAACAATAATAAAAAGAGGATGGCTTCGATGATCATTGACAAGCCTTGAAATTATATTTATACTTTTTTCTGTCTTCTCTTTTTCTGTTTCCTCATCATGCTGCCTCCCCTGTTGCAGCAATCTGGTTTATAGTCCTTGACTTTTCCCAGTTTGGTTTGTTGCTTGGCTAATGATAATGGTAATAATAATAATAACAATAATATTAATAATAATAATAATAATAATAATAATAATAATAATAACAATAATTTCATACTTCGTGACTGCGATATGATCTTGGGATTCTATATTGCCCAGGCGCCAGGCAGGTTTATACATAGAGCCTAAATCTTGCCCGGCTGCCCCTCTCACATCTAAATCCATCACTATCCAAGATCTGAAAGAAAAATGCCTTCTGTCAGAATCTGAGACATATTAAAAAAATATTTTCATAGCTGTGAGCTAAGTAGTGTATCATTATTACTGATATTGATCCTATTGGTATCTGGACAACTACCCCCCGGATAATAACCCAGGTTAATTTGCCCAATTTGCTCTCTAGTAAGGAGAACTGTCCAATAATAAAATTTAGGTTAGGTTAAGTTAGGTTAGAACTTGCTCTATAGGCGATATTAATTTCATATATATAAATAGCCATAAAAGATAAAAGGGATGTGCAAAAGGATATCCTTTCTTATTGTTTTAAATGCCCTGTATGGAGACGATACATAATAAAATAAGGGGGCCTGGTACTTACTCCTTCAGTAAATGTTCACTTAGGTATGAAATTATCTGCCAGAATGGTTTCAAATGCCCTCAATGACAAAAAAATTAATTTTAGCATTCAAAGACTTACTTATTTGATGCCAGGTACGTGCCCCAATCAACTCCCCATTTATGGTTGACTCGCTGCTGTGCCGGCACCCCTCCAACACGCACCACGACGGGATGGATGAAAGCGTCTTCCTCATTAAATTCAGGTGGTAGGTTTAACCTAACCTGCAAGGACATAGAAAGAGCTTCAGCATTTATGTGTGGCGATTTCTAGCTCTCGGACTGGTCGGTGCAGAGACTGCTTCATCCCTTCCACCTTCAGACTCTGAAACGCTCTCTCTCCTTCTGTCTACCTAATGCTTATGATTTATCTTCCTTCAAAAAGCGGATCAACGTCATCTCAGGCCTAATCCTGCCATATCTCTAGGTCTCCATTACCTCAACTATTCTTTAAGCCTGTTCTTTTCCTATGGTTTGTTATTCTCTTATTTCTACCATGTCCTTAAGCTTCTATTCTTTCTTGGTGCCCGAGTCTGATGAGGGCAATTTTCTTGGCTGTCCCAGAGTCACAATCATAAAAAATATTATAGTTGCAAAAGGAGACAAATATTTAAAGGATATTTTACAGCAATATTTTTTGTATACTAATACACTATAAAGTTTTGTTCTTTGTATACTTATAAGCTTTAAAACTTTATTCTTTGCATACTTATATGCTTTAAAGCTTTATGCTTGCATACTTATAAACTTTAAAGATTTCTTCTTTGCATACTTATATGCTTTAAAGCTTTATTATTTTGTACATATATGCTTTACTCATGACATACTTATAAACTTTGCTTTCCTACTTACGTTTCCAAGTGAGACCACAAAGGATCTAAAATAAACAAAAAATACTTATTCCTTTTCTGAGTTGGATATGAAATTCAGTGTTTTCCAATATGTTACTAATGCCCTTATTAGTATTACTCAACAATGGCAATGATGTGTTGAAATTCAATGTTTTCCAATATGTTATTAACGCCCTCATTACTATTACTCAACAATGGCAATGAAGTGTTGTATGTGTCGCCATTTGACATAGCAACAAATACGACAGACACAATGAGATACGACGAGACAGACATATTGAGTAATTTTTCTATATGTGTTGTGATCGGCTTTACGTCACACTCCCTTTTCTACTAAGGGCTAGGATGTAAGCTGCGAATGTCCAACATTACTGAACATAGCGTCTTCATGAAAGAAAAAATATAAAATTCTGATAACATTAAAAAGTACCTGTGCAACGAAGCCATCAGTGAGGTTCACCCTGTAATCCTTTCGATAGGGCCAGGCCATATCTGCACTTATATTCAGTAATTCTGAGTTATTCTGAATATAAAACTGAACATCTCCTTCAATGAAAGAATAGAGAACAGTATGAGGAACCCCGGGTCCTTCGCAATGAAGGAGAACCTGAAGAAGAAGAAGAAGAAAATACCAAGATTATTTAAAACCAATTAAAGGAGAAACAAAAATATATAAAAATGAAAATCAATAGTCATTATTGCAAACATATGAATCAACACACGGCTTCAGTAAAAAAAAAAATATAATGAAAACGAAAACATTAAACTTTTACTGATGATTTCTACTGTACTGGCATCTAGGCTAAATCTCTGGTGACACAATGTTGTTAAGGGTGCCAAAGGGAAAACATCTCTAGTGCCAACCACTAATGCAAATGCCGATTTGAATACGATATGAGAAGACAATGGAGAAAATACAAATGTGAGAGAGAGAGAGAGAGAGAGAGAGAGAGAGAGAGAGAGAGAGAGAGAGAGAGAGAGAGAGAATATGAATTGTGTAATATGCAAGACAACTTAATTACATTCATTTACCTCTTCAAAGTTATCAGGTCCCATAATCGGGGTGAAGTGCCTACAAGGTGGGTCGGTATAATTAAGGTCACAGGTAAGGCACTCTTGAAGATGCGGTGTGGCAGAGGTCAAGTCCATGACTCTCCAGAGATGCCGCTCATTCACATCTTTGTCTTTATTTGCGACGTAATATCTGTAAAACACGCATGTGATGAAATGCTCCGAGTAGATAGATCACGCTTCGTAATGCATGATAAGAAAATACTGAAAGATTGGCAACAAATATCTGTAACAGCATAGCTCGCCCATCCTTGTATCTTGTATCATTTGTGCTAAGGCTACAAGGCAAAAAAAAGGGATATTCAAACTCTTGTTTAATCCTCATTCCAGTCAATCATTTTCTACGATACATAGGGAATACCAGCGCATGGGACTTTTCTCTCCTATAGCAAGGTACTGTATATCCCTTCCAGTCGCTACCTATAATATGCATGAAATGTATGGAAATCTTTCCCATTACCATAATATTCCCTTAAGTCACTACCTACAATATGCATGGAAGACAAGTGGAAATCTTTCCCATCACCACAATATTCCTTTAGGTTGCTACCTTCAATAAACAAAAAATGTTTGGAAATTTTCCTTATTGCCACTATATTCCTTTCAATTGCTACATAAAATACACATGGAATGCGTGGATATCTTGCCCATTGCCCTAATATTCCTTTAAGTCACTACCTACAATATGTAGGGAATAGGGTTCAGACAACTACCTCTAGAATTTTCTCCCATAGATAATTGTCCCACTGATTATCAGATTTGTCCAATAATAAAATTTACATTATGTTAGGTTAGGTTTGGTTAAGCTAGGATAGATTAGGTTAGACTGGACTACAGTTTGTATTGTGAGTGATTTCAATTCTAGATATGTAAACTGGAATAAAAGCAAATATTGAGAGGAAGTGGTAAAATCATATGTATATCCCCTTTCTGAAGAAAACAATAATTTTATATTTTTCATTACTTACACATAGTGGTTGATTGTATCCCATGCTAGGACAGAGAAGACGGTGTAAGGGCCAAAGGTCAGATAATTATATTGACGCAATTCGACATTGCCCTGATAGATGTGGGGGTAAGTGCCAAGGGGGCCATCTACCAGTGGAGCGATATTGACATAAGCAGTGCCATTCTTGGCGAAGAGTGGCACATCTCTCACAGTCACCCATTTTTCCAGACCACTTTCTTCAACAAAAATCTGCAGAAAAAAAGCATTATTTGCAACATAAATAATAAATACCGTATATAAATACATAAACTGTAGTTATGAATTAACAATGGAGGAGGAAGTGTCGCTGCAATTCTATAAGAACGTGACCTAATACTTTAAATCTGAGGAGAGGTTCAAGTTCACGAAGGTCCTGAAGACTTATTGCTGCAGTTCTATATGAATGCAATCCAAAACTTTAAATCTGAGGAGAGGTTCAAATTTGCATAGGTCCTGAAGAATGATTGCTGCAATTCTGTATGAAGGTGATCTAATACTTTGAATCTGAGGAGAGGTTCAAATTAACACAGGTCCTGAAGAATTATTGCTGTAATTCTATATGAAGGTAATCCAATACTTTAAATCTGAGGAGAGGTACAATTTCACTCAGGTCTTGAAGAATTATTGCCAAAAAGGTTGCTTACCTCCTCGCAAAACCAAACTGGTGCAGAACAGACTGTGAGAGGTCCAAATTTGTTCGGCAACCTGAAGAATTATTGCTAAAAATGTTGCTTACCCCTTCGCAAAACCAAACTGGTGCAGAACAGACAGTGAGAGGTTGAAACTCTCGCAGGTTCTAGAGAATTATTGCAGAAAGGTTGCATACCTTCTCACAACACCAAGCTGATGCTGAACAGAATGTGAGAGGATCAAATTCACTCAGGTCCTGAAGAATTATTGCCATAAAGGTTGTTTAACTCCTCGCAAAACCAAACTGGAGCAGAAAACACCATGAGAGGTTCAAATTCACTTAGATCCTGAAGAATTATTGCTTAAAAGGTTGCTTACCTCCTCGTAAAACCAAATGGGTGCAAAACAGAGAGTGAGAGGTCCAAATTCAAGCAGATTCTGAAGAATTATTACCAAAAAGATTGCTTATCTCCTTGCAAAAGCAAACTGGTGCAGAACAGACCATGAGAGGTTCAGATTCACTCAGGTCATGAAAAATTATTGCCAAAAAAGGCTGCTTACCTCCTCGCAAAACCAAACTGGTGCAGAGCAGACCGTGACAACACTAATGTTCTGTGCTCTGTTCCGCCAAACGACAGCCAACGTTTCCTCCGTGACCCAGCTTACTCCCGTGAAATAGTGGTCCCTGTTCGAAATAAAGAAAAAAAATAGTAAAATAAGCTAAAATTCACAAGTGATATATCTTATGTTTTATTTACAGAAAATATGAACCAAAATTCAGCATTGTTATTTTTTATATTTACAAAGATATCTACATTATACCTCTCTAATTTACAGTAATTAATGGATGAGAGAGTTATATAAGGAAGGAGTCCTGATTCCTGTTGAGTTCTTCTGAAATTTATCAGTAATTCCTGCCAGGAGGAATTAAAATAGTTGAACTGAATTCTGTACCGCCCACTCTGTACAGTTGTACAGCGAAGTCTTATACAACAACTACAAAAAACACTGCCGTAACTTGGGCAATTGAGGTAAATTTTTATTTTGCAACGACTACCTACATGCATTTGATACTTCAATTAAACCTTTGGGCCTAAGTAATTATACATCATTTAAGAATGATTTTTCTCGTAAATTAATGAGTAATACCATAATAAATAATGAAGAGTTAAAGATGAATAAAGATTTTAAAGATGAGTTGAGGATTTATTACAGATTTTAAAGATGAGTTGAGAATTTACTTAGTTTTTACAACAATACATTTCATACGTCACTATTAGTCCTTATTACGAGGGTGAATGCAGACAGATTGAAGCTGGGGAATTTAGGTTGGATGCCCTTCCTAACACCCCGCTGGATTTATGCAAATGATATTCTGAATATTCTAAGTTTAATATGTGATTGTCTTCCAACATAAAAAGGAAAGAAGAAGAAGAAGAAGAAGAAAAAGCATGCTTATATCCCCTGCGTGTGAGTGTGGTAAGAAGCGACTCAAGGGGATACGAAAGCAAAGTAGAGACTCAATTTCTCTATGTTTTTTTCTTGTTACAGAGTAGCTGAAAGAAAGGGTAAAGATGAATAGGGCATCCTCATGACCTGATGCTTCCCTCATTTTCGTTACAATTGTGGCCATCTTCCTGGCATCAACATGTATGAAGGCAAATTAATAGAAAACTTATGCAGCTATATGTGTCAGATCTTTGAGTGAGGGTGGCCACAAACACGTTGAATCAGAGTAATGAAGACTGGATGTCTTTCATAGCGGCACGCGGTGAACCCAAACATGGGTTTATCACTTCTCAAGTCGGGTGCTCTAACCACTGCACTACCACAGTTTTACACATCTCTATTAATCCCCATTCGACAGGATGGAGCTGGAGAACGAAGCTTGCCTGCCTTGGTTATCGCCTCACAGTGGGCTCAAACACGAGTTTGTCACTTCCTGAGTGATGCAGTCTGACCCCTGTGTTGCTGCGGTTCCCGAAAGTTAAATGAAAAATAATTAATTTTATTTATTATAAATTAATTACAGTACAACGTTGTTTAAGAAAAACACATGACTGAATGCTACCATTATTTAAGGTACTTAGGCCCAAAGGAAAGAATCTACATGTGCCAAAAACCTAAACCTTAACTCTAACTTCAGCTTACTTGCATGTCTAACCAGACTTATATATAATTCAGATTGAATCTAAGTCAGGTTAGACATGCAAATATGTTATTTAGTAAAGAAATGTTTAAGTTTAATTAATCTATGAATAAAATTATACTATCATGTGAAATCATTCATTTCTTATTTTTGAAATATTATCTTTTATGTTATCTTTAATTTTTTATTTTCTTTGGCTCATCTTAACACAGCTTTTGGAAGCAAAAAGCAAAAGTGATTTTCAGTTGATCAAACTAAGAAAACACGAAAAGCAAGTTAGGAATTTCAGGTAAAAATTTTTTTGCTAGAGATTTTTCCTAATATACCAAAAAGTATTTTTCCTTCAACTTTACATTATATGTGAAAAAAACTTTTTATATATATTTTTATACAACTACAGTGCCTTTCCAGTTAACTAGAACAGGTGGGTGGTGTAGACAAATTAGGCAAGAACTTCACAAGTAATTTTTGTTACTAAAAAATAGCAATTCGATTAGAAGCAGCCCTTGTTAAATGCAAAACATATGTCAACTGCAAGTGGGTTATCACACATGTCAACATCAGGTGCTCAAAGCGAGTTGCCATTTGATAGGACCTAAAACTACTCGCAATTCATACAAATCTTACTTCTACATACACTCCTTCACTCACAAGGTCGCTTTTATTGAAGCCATGTCTGTACCTATTATGAAATGACTGATATTACACAGTGTTGTTCTTGCTTCAAGTAGAGGTGAATCTCTCTCTCTCTGCCTGTTATGAATACTGAGGAATTTGCTTCTATGTTCATTCTTCTACTAATGGTTCAAAAATTAAAACAACTGCCAATTCAATTTCATAGAGGGCTTTTAGAATTCAGTATACATATTATTAGGTTAAGGACCAAATTCTTCTTCGTGTTGCACAGCAGAAGAAAAGACGTAGAAGGAGAATGGAGGAAGGAGTTTATATGCATAAGCGAGATGTGCAATGAATAGTGCAATTCCTGCCTATGTAGATTACAACGCCATGGTCACAACAACAAGACAGCAGGACTGGGAAGGGAACAAACCAAGCTCCCACTGACTGGTCTTTAACTCTTGTAGGAGGTATCACGTCTCTCGGCCGAGGCAAGGACTCTGAAAGATCGATGGTCCATAAAGTCGCTACTGGGTTTGGGGTGTCGACCTGGAAACAAAAGATCATTATTTAATATCTCAAATCAAAGAACTGTATCCCTCAGACTGTTTTTGCTAGAGCAAAAGTCACGTTATCAGAAATATGATGAAGGAAATTCATTTAAATTCATAAAATCATCCATTTGATGATACCTAATCTTTTAAGCAATGCATGTTTCACAATAATAATAATAATGATGCTAGTAATAATAATAATAATAATAATAATAATAATAATAATAATAATAATAATAATAATAATAAGAAGAAAAATAGCATTCATTTAATTAAGAGCCATATGACCAAATAACAAATGAAGATAGAGAAATTAAACATTACTTTTGGATATCTGATTTTCCTGAGGGTTTCATACTGCTGTGAGTAGATGGGAATAACAACCTCTTGTACTTCCGAGTCATTGAATGTGGCATAACAGAGCCTCGTGCCTTCTCTACTGGCCCACACAGCAGACACAGAGTGCAAGACGTATTCTGGAGATATGAAAACACGGGTAAATTTATTTACTGAAAATAAAAAAGATGGCAAACGTTATCCCTATCAAAAGTCACTTTTTTTTTCCTTTTAGTGTAAGATATTACATCCTGTGTTAACAGCAGGGTGGTTAAAGCTGTATTGATAGAATTGAGGTCGTGGCAAGACTGGTTTTGACAATCATGAGATTTCACTTCCTGCTGTGGCAAATAGCTGGACCTTAGTATAGTTTCCACATCTAAGCCTTTCCTACCTTTTGTTTCCTGGTAAGAAAAAAAAAAAGGGTAAGGCAGGAAGGGCTGCCAGCTAACCTACCTCCTATACTCGGATTCTACAATTTCTCTCTCACGATCGATATTAATTGCGGTATAATTTTTCAGCGTTTCATGTGTAACTATTCACCCCCATTATGGGGGTGGACATATACCGATTGTAGCTGGGAAATTAGAGCTTTAGGCCCTTCCCTCCCACCCAGCAGTGAGCTTAATTCTGGGTCTGTAACCTCAGGATCAAGTATTCTAATAATTTTTTAAGCAGGGACTATTTTACGGAACGTTAGACAGTGCAAGCTTAATCCTGGGTCTGTAACCTCCGAATCATGTATTCTAATAATTTTTTAATCAGGGACTATTTTACAGAAAGTTAGACGGTGCACTCATGTTTACCATTTCTCCTTGTGTGGCAGATAGAAAGGTTAAGAAGATAGGTTTACTTAGCATTCAGAACTCATACTCTTGAAGCAACATAATACCAATTTGCTTCTATTACTTTGGAAGAAAATTGTGGCAGTCCTTGATCCCCAAGGAGTTAAGAGGAGTGATTGAGAGATTAGCTTATGGTGACTGCGTGTGCTCTGACTCAACCACCCCCTTACAAGGGGATTATGGCCATTGTGTAATATATATGTATGTATTGGTATGGGTTAGAAGATGTTATATGCACCACTGTCCTTACATATCCTCAATGTAACAGCCATACCAACACATCAAGTTATTGATGTGCTCTGACTCAACCACCCCCTTACAAGGGGATTATGGCCATTGTGTAATATATATGTATGTGTTGGTATGGGTTAGGAGTTGCTATATGCACCACTGTCCTTACATATCCTCAATGTAACGGCCATACCAACACATCAAGTATAATGAGTATCCAACTAGAAAATAGAAGGCAACTGCTGATAACAATTTCAACTGCAACAATAACTTAATCAGGAGACTTAGCCTCTCTCATAGATGTACAGTTCTGAAAATATAGAAAAGAAGAAGAGTATAGCAAAGCAAAAGAAGGAAAAGATTCACCATGATAAAGTTATAGAGCTGATGTTCTTAAAAGAATAATAATAAGAAAAGTATAGCAAAACGGAAAAAGAAAAATTTTAGATTTGCAGTTCTTAAAAGACAGAAAAAGAAGAAGAGAATAGCAAAGAAAAGAACTCAGCCTAATAAGATTATATATCTGCAGTGCCTGTAAGCTAAAAAAAGAAGAAGAGTACAGCAAAGCAAAAGAAGAAGACCCATCTTGATAAGGTTACAGATCTGCAGTTCTTAAAAAGAAAGCAAAAGAAGAAGAGTATAGCAAAGCAAAGGAAGAAGAGGACTCATCCTGATAAACAAAGTCCGTGATACCATTATACAAAGGCCCGATTTCTTAAACAGTGTAAGCCTAGGATACCATATTGTTAGTTAGCTAGACACACACAAATGAATTTCATAAACGCATCTGACACGGTTCTGTGAATGGCTAGCATCCCAAGCTGGATCCTAGCCATACACAGAAACGCGTCAGATGCGTTATGAAATTCATTTGTGTGTCTAGCTAACTAATAATATGGTATCCTAGGTTTACACTGTTTAAGAAATCGGGCCAAAGTGTGTTGCTCCTCTAAGAAGAGAATAGCAAAGAAAAGGACCCACCCATACAAAAAAAAAAATCCGTAATGCCGTTATATACAGTGTGCTGTTACTCCAAAGAACAGTATAAGAAAGCAAAAGAAGAAAAGGACTCACCCTGATATAGAAAATCCTAATGCCGTTATACACAGTGTGTTGTATCTCCAAAGAAGAGTACAAAAAAGCAAAAGAAGATAAGGACTACACTAATAAAGAAAGTCCGTAATGTCATAATGCACAGTACGTTGTTTCTCCAAAGAAGATTATAGCAAAGCAAAAGCAGATTAGAACTCACCATGATGAAGAAAGTTCGTAATACTATTATGCACAGTGCACTGTTCCCTTGAAGAAGAGTACAGTAAAGAGTTCAGCCTGATAAAGAAGTATGTAATGCAGTTATTCACAGTGTGTTGTTCCCTCAAAGAAGAGTATAACAAAGAACTCACCCTGATGAAGAAAGTTCGTAATGCTGTCATACACAGTGCATTGTTCCCATGAAGAAGAGTATGACAAAGGGCTCACCTTGATAAAGAATGTAATGCAGTTATTCACAGTGTGTTGTTCCCTCAAAGAAGAGTATAACAGAGGACTCACCCTGATCAAGAAAGTCTGTAATGACGTGATACACAGTGCGTTGTTCCCCCAAAGAAGAGTATAGCAAAGGACTCACCCTGATAAAGAAAATCTGTAGTACCGTTATACACAGTGCGTTGTTCCTCCAAAGAAGAGTATAAGAAGAAAACGACTAACCTTATATAAAAGAAAAGTCCGTAATGACGTTGTACACAGTGTGTTATTCCCCCAAAGAAGACAATAGCAAAGGACTCACCCTGATAAAGAAAGTCTGTAATGCCATTATATACAGTGCGTTGTTGTCCCGTATTAGTGATACGCTTAACGACAGGCGAGGTCGGGGTTTCACGTACATAGACATCATTTTCATGAACCATTATGAGTGATGACTCGGTTCCGGGTATCCAAGTGACGTGCTGCAGTTCTGGATGGTCCACTGTGGAGGTCGGATGCTCCGTTTCATCAGCAGGGAATGGTGTGACTAGCGCCAAGTGTCTGAAAGGAAAAAATGACACCAAGCATGTCAGTATTCATGCAGAACTACTCTTGGTTGGTGCATGCTATTTAGGTAAGGTTACCAGGGGGACTCTTCTTTTTTAGTTAGGTAATGCATGTACATATTTTTCACTCCAGTATGCTGTCCAGTAAGGCACAACTTAACCTAACATAACATAACATATCTTGAGTTAACCAAACCCAACATAACTTATCTTGACTTAACCTAACCTAAAATAATCTATCTTGACTTAACCTAACCTAGCATAAGATATATATATATATATATATATATATATATATATATATATATATATATATATATATATATATATATATATATAAATATATATATATATATATATATATATATATATATATATATATATATATATATATATATATATATATATATATATATATATATGCGTGAATAACTAGCATTCCTGAGCCTTGATGAGGGTACTCACTTGCTGCATTAAGTTGACAGTGACTAGGAAACGACAACAGGTATCAAAATGTTACCTATACTTAACATAGTACACACGATTAAGAGTTCACATCTACTTTGTTCAAGTAAAAATACAAACACACGTGCATGCAGATGCACACGCAAACACACACATATATACAATGGTCACAATGTACCATGTAAAGGGAGTGGCCGAATCAAAGCAAACACATTCACTATAAGCTAATGCACTTCATCACTCCCTTAAGCTTTTTAGGGGCATATGGCTTCCACAGTTACCTCCCGCACCATGCTTGGGTCATCCACATGGTAAGAGGGAATAGATCTTTTGCTTTGAGGTCTGACAGACGCAGTTGGTAGGTAGAAATACATATGGCATATTGTGAAAAGAATAGAGTCAGTATATAGAAGCTTCTTTCTAACCCCTGACAACTCATTAGAGTAAATGAAAATACACTCAGTTACGAGAACAGGTCTCTTAAAATCCTAAGAAGACTCGTAAGAATACCATTGTACAAATATAAGTGAGGAAATTGGTGTATTGATCCTGGGTCAGATCTCACTTAATTTATCCCATAAATTGATAGCGCTTAAATTCTCCCATTATACATTTCCTGAATGGTTGGCACACGACCAAAAATTCCATTCGCAAATGCTTATGGTCTTATTCCTAGTATAAAAAAGACATTTTCAAGTACCAAATGATCCCTGTGTGTATACATATGTGTATGTGTTTTTATCTATTACAATGTATGGTTCAAGATTCAAACATTGGTACATCTAACTCCTTTGGCCTACCCCTAAAGACTCAATTCTCAATACAGTGACAATGGTTTTGTATTTTTACTTTGTTCTTAATCACCTATCACATTGGATTGCCCTTGCTTCAAGAAATGATACATCAAACTTCTGACAACAGCTCTGAACCCTTTCTTTGAGTGTGTGAGAGAGGGATTGCCTATCACACTGTGTTAGTCCTGCTTCAAGTAGTGATAACTCTAACTCCTTCAGCCTAGCACACTGCATTGCTTGGATCTTGTAATCATGAGTAACCCACAGTACCCCAGGTAAGGTTACATAACCCCATAAATTGCTAGGTTAGGTTTGGTTAGGTCACTTACCTTGTAAATATGAATAACCCTAAAGCATCCTGGGGTTACTCTTCTTTACAAGATCTATTGTTCTTTCTTCAAGTAGTGGCATATCTAGTTTCACCCTACACTTATGAGGACATTACAATCTGTTACCAGAATGTCCTCTATATATCTAACTTCAAGTAGTGGTAGATTTAACTATTTCAACTATTCATCTTAAATCTGGTTTTATGCACGTAAGTAAAAATTATGATTCATTCAGATTCAAACCTAGTGTACATTATCTATCCACTAGTCTCCAGAGCTGGTTCCAAATATGCATCTGGAGACCTTAAGAGAATGTGAATTGTCTTAGCCTTAATGTTAGAGCAAAAGCTGTACAGTCATGGTGGTTTCCACATGCGTGGGTGAATTTCAACTCCACCCCTTTCTGGCCAATAGATCTCTGACCAGTGGACAACCAACTCATGAACATACATTATGAAATTAGGACCTGTAAGCCAGCAAGGTGTGGAGATTCCCACATTAACAGACAGCACTATGAACTTTTATGAGACTATGCATGCATTTCTGAATTTCTACATGATTAGCTTAACATGTTAGGTAAAAAATAAAATAAAAAATAACTGCTTTGACCAGGGATGTATAAGGACATGCAAATTCATGGAAAATTTGTAACATAGTGAATGCTTACTCCCAAAAATGTTACAATATTAATGAAATAAATAACTTCTGCACTTACTTTGTGTCCAACCGCATCACTGTATACTTGGCAACGTGGCTGTAATTGTGAATCTGTAAAAGAGAAGACCAATGACTATAAAAACATAGGATAACCAGCAGGTAATTCCAAAGATGCCAGTCATCATCAATTTCTCTAATTTAATAATCATCCTGTTAATGATATTAATAGGATAATTATTTAACCATTATTACGTATACTTGAATGATGGATCAGAGACAATTCAGCATAATAATATCCATATTTTTCTTCTGCTAATATGAAATTATTTGGTGAATAATTAAGTGTTACAAAACAACAGTAGCTTGGCAACTCATCCGCACAGAGGTATAGTTGCCAGGTTTTGCTAGACACTTTATTAATTAAAATCAATATTGAAATGATAAAAGTTTAACAGCTAATATGCATACTCAGATAATGAATTGAAGAGCACTGTATATAAGAATTGTCATTTTTTTTTTGGTTACATATACACTAACATTTGGAAAATAATTTAGTGAAAATGATAGTTGGCAATTCTTCCACACAAAATCAGTTATTGCCAGGTCTAGCCAGAAGCTGTATTCATGGTATAAGAATGAATAGTATATAATTATATCTTTAATCTGTGTAATTGACTATAAATTTATTTAAAAAATCAGATATATATATATATATATATATATATATATATATATATATATATATATATATATATATATATATACTCCTTATAGGGAGTGGTCGAGTCAAAGCAAAACATCTTTACTCTCTATGAGAAGAAATTACAGAGAATGGGATTCCGAGTAACTTTGCTCCACCTTATTTAGTCGATCTTTTCCACACACAGGGGACACAGTGGATATATTCTTGCCCCTACCCCTCAGGAAGTATATATATATATATATATATATATATATATATATATATATATATATATATATATATAATATATATATATATATATATATATATATATATATATATATATATATATATATATATGAAAGGGTAATTATTTTTAATATCTTATGCATCACAATTAGTCCTCATTTGGGGGTAGATAGAGATGGATTGTAGCCGAGAATCAAGGCTGGATCCCTTCCTAATGCCCCGCGGCAGGCTTGAACAAGGGTCAGTTACTTCCCGAATCAAGCACTCTGTCACGATGGCAGTCCCCTTATACGCCAATAGCATCTGGCGTTTCCTAGTGGACACTCAACTTCGCTAATCCGATGAAAAATGGCGCACCTACTATGGCATGGCCGTTGGCATACATAACATCATCATTATAAGACTGAAAGTATAGCAGAGGAACAACAGAGATAGGAAGATTTGGGGACATGGTGAGAGAGGCGAGACTGAGATGCTTGGACATGTGCAGAGGAGTTATGAGTAGCATGTTGGAGAAAGCTGATGAGGATGGATCTGCCAGGCATAAGGGGGAGGGGTAGGCCAAAGAGGAGATTTAAGGATGTGGTGAGGGAGGACATGAGGGAGTGTGGTGTGATGGAGAAGGATGCAGGGGACAGAGCATTGTGGAGAGGTAAGATTGAGATGGTTAGGGCATGTGTTAAGAAGGGATGAGGAATATGTTGGGAGAAGGCTGCAGAAGATGGAGCTGCCAGGATGAAGGGGGAGAGGTAGGCCAAAGGGGAGATTTATGGATGTGGTGAGGGAGGACATGAGGGTGTGTGGTGACAGAGGAGGACGCAGGAGATAGGGCGATATGGAGACGACTGAGCCACTGTGGCGACCCCTGACGTGAGAGGCCGAAAAATATAATGATTAAAAGAATGAAGTTAGGATTTTATTACTAATTTTTTCACCTAACATTTGTCCTAAACTATATTATTATTATACTTGCAATACTGCCAATACCATACTTCTAATTCCCAAAATAAAACAAACAAAATCCTAGAACTTTGTTTTTACACTAATAATTATTTTGGAGAGTATAATAAAGTTCAAAAACTTCTTGAACATAAGTTAACATTCCGTAACTCAAGAAAAAGAAGAAGAAGAATGTAAACAAAAGCATGAGAAGAAGATAAGCTAAAAGTGACGCCGTGTATAAGCGCTGACAACATCAACCACATATTAAAAAACACATAAAAGCAAAAAATATTATCAAGAGGTGATAATAAACATAAAAATAATCTTATATATACATAAGTATAAGACAAAATTATAACAAAATATAAGACCGCGAAGATAACTATCAAACGAAAGAGAGAGAGAGAGAGAGAGAGGAGAGAGAGAGAGGAGAGAGAGAGAGAGAGAGAGAGAGAGAGAGAGAGAGAGGAGAGAGAGAGAGAGAGATAAAACGACGTAAGAAGAACCGCCAAGAAGGCTGAGAATTTCCAAAGCGAAGAAAAAAAGAAGCCATCGTACTATCTGAGCGAATTATCGTATATTCCCATCGACAGAAAACAGGCTAAATCTCTCCTTCGATCTGGCGAATACCTGGCATCGAGTTATCGACTGGTCCAACGTCTGCACAAACTCAGCCTCCAAGATTATCTGTGCAAATAAATATGGCTTGAGAAGGAAAGATGAGGAGGAGGGGATGGGGAGGAAGAGGGGGAGGGGATATGGGGAGGAAGAGGATGAGGGAGGAGGAGGAAGAGCGATTTGCTAATATCGATTTTTGGCAGCCGTCCAAAAAGGGGAAGATATGATGAATACTCTCGAGATAACTTTTTATTTCTGTCAAAAGGTTACGATGGGGACTTTTATTATTATTATTATTATTATTATTATTATTATTATTATTATTATTATTATTATCATTATTATTATTATTATTATACTTCAGCCAATGGGCGGAGTCAAAGACACAGAGCTGGAAAAAAAAATTTACAATAATCACTAAATCAAGCCTTTAAACAAATTTATCAAATTGTTTAAAGGTCGACGGGAGAGATGCTTGCATATACTGACTCTGCCATGATAGGCAGATATTTATCTGTTGTAGTGGCTCATTTGGTTGAGGCAGAATGACTTTGAATATTGCGACGCGAGTTCGAGTCTTCTGATGGCCGAATGAGATTTCGTGGATAACAGTACTCTCTCTCTCTCTCTCTCTCTCTCTCTCTCTCTCTCTCTCTCTCTCTCTCTCTCTCTCTCTCTCTATACAGGAAGTCACGTGATTCATCTTTCCCCCTCCAAGATTATTAAAAAATAAATAAAGAAGAAGAAGAGTGAAGAGGGTTTGTTTAATATAAACACAGTCTCGAGCATGCTTACATCAGTGATAAAGAACACCTGGCCCTAAGAATACATACATTCTCCTCTCTCTCTCCTCTCTCTCTCTCTCTCTCTCTCTCTCTCTCTCTCTCTCTCTCTCTCTCTCTCTCTCTCTCTCTCTCTCCAATATGAAGCTATAAACCATTATCTTATCAAAGGTGTTAGTGAGGTCAAAACATCTTTTACACACACACATACACACACACACACACACACACACACACACGAGATTGCTGCTTGGAATGTTCAGATTAAGGAAAACATTGAACAGTTCAGAAAAGAGTTCCAGGAGCTGAATATGGAAAATGATGCCATGAAAACGTCCTTTGCTGATGCACTAAAGGGGAATGTGGCAGTAAAAGAGGCTGTAAAGGTGGTGGCACTGGAAAACATACAAACAGTTGATTATAAAGAGACAGTAATCGAAAAAATGAAAGACGTTGTGATGGAAAGGGCAAACCCACTCATCAGACAGGCACTTGATAAGGAGAAGACAGTGGTAATCTCAGGCATAAGTGAATCCCAGGAGCCAACATGGCAGGGGAGACTTGAAGAAAATAAAGCTAGGGTTGTAGACCTGATAAGAAAGCTTGGAGTAGTATGTGGTCCTGAGGATATTGTAAACATACACCAACTAGGTAAATATTCGAGGGAAGGAAAGCCGAGACCAACAAAAGTAACCTTTGAGAGAGGGGAGACATGTAGGGAAATATTGTTGAGAAAAAAAAGTCTAAAAGACCTTCAAGAATGCAAAGAAGTGTTCATTAGACGATACAGAACACAGGAAGAGATGGGAAAGATCAAAAACTTGTTGCAAGAGGCAAGAAGGTTAAATGATGAAAGAAATGAGGAAGAGAAGAAAAATTTTCGTTACGGAATACTTCCAGACAAAGGGGAGATAAAGAAGATAATGACAGAAGATCAGGGGATGGGGCCTCATTAAGATTGTTATACACAAATGCTGATGGATTAGCTGGTAAGGCAGTAGAATTAAAAGATAGGATTCACAACAGTAAGGCAGATATAGTAGCAATTACAGAGACTAAGTTGAGTGAGGACATAAACAGTGTCACAGTTTTTCCTAAGGGCTTCAGAATACTAAGGGTCGAAAGATCTGAGAGGACTGGTGGAGGGATAGCACTGCTCATAAGTGAGAGGATTCAAGCTGAAGAGATAAACTTGGCTATAGAAAGTGAGTTCAGGGAATTTCTTGTTGCTCGCATAAATACTGGGTCAGAGAGCATTATAATAACTGTTGTATACAACCCACCAAGGAACCAAAATAGGCTTGAAATTTATGAGGAAAGTCATATAGGTACGATTGAAGTCATAAACTCAGTTGTTTACATGGCGCGGGAGAAAAAATGTAGGATTTTGATTATGGGAGACTTTAATCATAAAGAGATAGATTGGATAAATCTTGACCCACACAGTGGTGAGGACTCCTTTGGGGCAAGATTCCTAGATTGTGTACAAGGGAATTTCCTACACCAACATGTAATGGAACCAACAAGAGCCAGGGGTGGGGATGAGCCATCACTACTTGATCTGGTGTTCACAGATAATGTGTTGGATATTGAAAATATTGAGTATGAACCACCAATTGGAAAGAGTGACCACTGTGTGTTGTTGATGGAGTATATCATTGAAGACATTCTTCCTGAGAGTAGAGGCACTGAGGACATGAGGAGGAACTATCAGAAAGGAGATTACATCAAAATGAATGAGCTTTTTGCAGTTATTGACTGGAGAACCTTATTTTACAACAAATCTGTACAAGAAATGTATGACATCTTTTGTGAGAAATATGGGAAGATAGTAGATTGCTGCATACCTGTCACCAAAGTAGGTGTAATTCATGCCAGAGAGAAATGGTTCGATAATGGGTGTAAAAGAGCTAAGGAGTGGAGAGACAAATGCTGGAAAAGGTATAGGAGGAGAAAAAACATAAATGCCTGGCAAACCTACAAAAGAGCAAGAAATGACTACCTAAGTAAAAGGAGAGAGGCAGAGAAAGATTATGAGAGGGACATCACCAGGAAGGCTAAAGAAAATCCCAAGCTTTTCCACAGCTTTATCAGAGGAAAACTGAAGGTAAAAGAACAGGTTTTAAGGCTAAAGAGAGCGGATGGAAGCATCACTGAGACGGACGAAGAGATCTGCAAAGAATTGAACAAGGAGTTTCAGTCAGTATTTACAGTAGAAAATACCCCACCCCCTCAGATTGCAGTGATAGAAGCTCAAGGGCCGGTATTAGAGAACATCAACCTTACAGCCACAGAGGTATGCAAGGCGCTGATGGATTTAGATGTTCATAAAGCTACAGGTCCTGATGACATATCCCCTCATGTGCTTAAAAAATGCGCAAACACAATATCAGTGGCACTAAGTATCATATTTAAGGAGTCATTGGAGTCGGGGGAGATTCCAAGATGCTGGAAACAAGCAAATGTGATACCTATCTTCAAAAAGGGAAGGAGGGATACGGCTCTGAACTATAGACCAGTTTCCTTGACCAGCATAGTTTGCAAACTTATGGAGAAACTACTAAGGAAACATATCTCTCTTCACTTGGAATCCTTCAACTTTTTGTCAGTGAGGCAACATGGCTTCAGAGAAGGAAGATCAACAGTAACAAACTTATTAGAATTTTATGATGAGGTAAGCCAAATCTTACAGGAAAGAGAGGGTTGGGCAGATTGCATATTCCTAGACTTCCAGAAAGCGTTTGACACTGTTCCACATGGGAGACTTATTAGGAAGCTGCAATCAATGGCTAGAATAGGTGGAAATG